>VWZD01008209.1:19993-39504 GCA_013396695.1 Sakesphorus luctuosus
TTTCTTTCTTCATGATTTTCTGGTTTGCGGTTTATGAAAACAAAAAAAAATTATCCCAAACAAAACCAAACATATTTAGGATTTCTACACGGGAAAATGCAAATTATTTCCATGAAAATATTTTATGACTTACTGTTATATAATTGTTGCCTAAAATTGAGGAAAAACTTTTCCAGGCAACAGTAGTTTGGGAAAAGTAAAGAGCAGTTCTTTAATGGAAATTTCAGTTTACAAAGTATAGAGAGTCGCATCCTACCTCCAAGGACATCCTTGTGTTTCTTCAGGTTTCTGAGGCTCTTCATGGCTTGCCCAAACGAGAGTAGGGGAGTGGGGAAGTCCTGCTCTGGCCACATCACCCCCATGTGTGCCCAGTATAGGGTTGCATACTAATTTTATAACACAACTTAATTACCATAACTAAAGATTGCACTCAATCTAAGAATCATCCTCCCTGAGAGCCTTCTCTAGGTCTGCCCCTTGGCATAGCTCCTTGGAATTGAGTCAGAGTTCTCAAGACCCCTTACTTCTTCACCATCATCACCTTCATATCACGTTCTCTTCTTTGGAGCTTCTCCAANCAGACATGTGTACCATACGCAGACCTCTCTACACTGTATATCTTGCTTACAGCAGTTACCTCCCTAGCATAGCAGGAGCAGTATTGTGGTATATTTCTTTCTTCATGATTTTCTGGTTTGCGGTTTATGAAAACAAAAAAAAATTATCCCAAACAAAACCAAACATATTTAGGATTTCTACACGGGAAAATGCAAATTATTTCCATGAAAATATTTTATGACTTACTGTTATATAATTGTTGCCTAAAATTGAGGAAAAACTTTTCCAGGCAACAGTAGTTTGGGAAAAGTAAAGAGCAGTTCTTTAATGGAAATTTCAGTTTACAAAGTATAGAGAGTCGCATCCTACCTCCAAGGACATCCTTGTGTTTCTTCAGGTTTCTGAGGCTCTTCATGGCTTGCCCAAACGAGAGTAGGGGAGTGGGGAAGTCCTGCTCTGGCCACATCACCCCCATGTGTGCCCAGTATAGGGTTGCATACTAATTTTATAACACAACTTAATTACCATAACTAAAGATTGCACTCAATCTAAGAATCATCCTCCCTGAGAGCCTTCTCTAGGTCTGCCCCTTGGCATAGCTCCTTGGAATTGAGTCAGAGTTCTCAAGACCCCTTACTTCTTCACCATCATCACCTTCATATCACGTTCTCTTCTTTGGAGCTTCTCCAAGGTCTCTGAGCCTTCTATTGCTTTGATTAAAATGGTATCTTATTTTGGCTATAATCTGTACTGCTACTGTAGTCCTGGTATGTGTGTCCCAAGCAAGGTGTTCCAGCTGCAATTTTAACCTTTGAGACAGAAATTCAGGAATATGGCACAAATGTAGAAACTGCTAGTTGCTACACCAAATATGAAAAGCTATACAGCTATATAAAATTTACAAATATACAAAAATGTACACCTATATACTCAAATATATAAAGTCCTAAGGCATCACAATGACTAAATTGTGCTTTTTCTAAACATACATACACACTACGCTTTTGACCTCAAATATTTTCCAAAGAGGAAGCACTTCAGTTCATTATTAAAACAAAAAAAATTGCCTGGAACAATGCTGTCATCTTGATGTGTTCTTTCATTGCAAATTTGTTACTTTTTCTGGTAATAACACAGCATCCTGATGCTCAGTCTCTGCTTTCAAGATGTTATGTTGCTGCTCTGCATAGTTATGTTCCTAGCTTTGGGAAGTGGCAGAAATGAAGAATATTTACATTCTTTACAGCTAGACAGAATATTTTGAAACGAAACAATGCCACATTTTTTATTTATATGATATAAATTTTGCACAAGTAGCATCTTTCTATGATTGTTTTAATGAAATATGTGAAACAGAAAAGATAATTCAATACATTTAATTTTGTAAATTTCTTTAATATCTCTAAGAAGAAAATCTATAAAGCAGGTCCATGGCTAAATAAAATGATTAAGGTTGTTGACTAAAGCACTTTGTCAATGGTAAAAGTATATATACTTCAGGAATAACAACAGCATTATTTAATTGATGTCCATATTTTGCTTTTCACAGGCAAAGTACCAGAGTGCAGGCTGGCAAATATACCCATTTGGTGAAATTCATAGACAGTTCATTTGCCAAATCAGTTTTATTTGCATATCATTTGATAAATACTCCTTACATAATTTACTATTGCATAGCTCTCTCTATATATGTATGTGTGTGTGTGTGTATACATAGCGTTATTTATTAAAACTCTTTTATATACAATCTTGATAAATAAACTCTTTTTTTTCTCTTTATAATCAGCCCAATATTGGCTGGAGGACAGAAGGAGTTAACCATGCCTGACACAAATTCCTGTGCTTGGAGCAGATAAAAGAGGTTCAGGCCTTCACCTTCAGATAGCATCCTTCCCACCTGCTTCTCAGAGTGTACTCCACACACCTCTCCCAGCTGTATGGGGTAACATCTATAATTTGGTGCCCTCTGGCCTCAGGTGCCTGATATATTTCTTCAGATAATACCAGTGAGGACAATATCTGGCCTCTCTGCTTTCTGGGATTATAGCTCAGGGTGCTCTCCAACATTTCTGATGCCTTTTGTTGACCGGTTATTTCAATGTTTTGAATGATTGCAAATTTGAAACCTACGAAGTGGAGGGGATGAGTTTAAAGATTTTTCTATCTAAAAGTCCACATGCTATGACGTTACTCATCTTCAAACCACATTGTAATAAAGCTGTTTTGTGGTAAAGTCACCTACCCTTTATTTTTGTTTTGAGGTGGAGGAACAAATAGTGTTTTGACCCGGTTAAAAGAATATTAATCTCTCTAAAATCCACAAGAGTTATTACAAGAGCCTTGTATTCAGCTTTTCCTTTTCACCTTGTGTCTCTGTCTTTGCTTTCATGCTGGAATGTGCCCGAGCAGCAATTTGTCTACTGAGGCCTTCTGAGTCATTTAGTTGCAAAAAATGATAAACCAATTGGTGACACTTCATCTTGCTTAAGATGTTTCCATCTTTTTTACCATAAAATGGAAAATGAAGAAACAGAAGATAACATAACTTTTAGCTTTAGTGGTAATAGAAATCAACATCTATGGAAGTCGTTTGGGGCTTATTATTACAGTGAGGTGACAGAGTGTGGGAGTATTCATTATAGAATATAAATTATGATTTCTTTTTTAGGTATAGAAGATCACATTTTCTTCTATCTTCAGCTAACTTGAAGCAATCACAAGTATTTTTTCTGCTTGTGTTTGTAATCAGTCTTGAGCCACAAAAGACATGGTTATCACCACTGACTTCTTAGAATTATAAGGAACATTATATTTGTGAACACCTAATGACTAATGTTGGACATGCCCGCTTCTGAGCCTCGAATTTGAGACACTTTTTATGTTGTCTTCTTATGGGAAATAAAATCTTGCACTTTGGATAAGTCACATATAAAAATGTCTTGTATTGATCAACTAAAAATATAAGGACTACTTGTCTATGCTGACTTCTTATGTCCCTACTAAGACTACTAAACTTAGAACTGCAAGTCATGACCCAGACTAAGGATAAGAGACCCTTCAGCTCCAGGAACTTTTGTGACTGAACAGGATTTTTCAAATGAGCAGATCAGGATTGGTAATAAGTACTTTTTGCTATGTTATGATGTAGTATTGCTATAATAATGCTAACTGCAAATTCTGACTCTCTGATCACCACTGAAAATAATTTTTTTTGAAAAATGAGACATATATAGCAAAGTAAGAGCTTTATTTAAAATTAAACTGTTCCATCTGTTTCACTTCTGGAATTAGAGTCTAACAACAATATTTTACGTAATTCAGTTACTCACAGAGTAGGTACAATTAAAATTTGTGATTCCTCTCGTCTCCATTCTCTAAAATAGATAAATAATTTCCCTGTTCAGCTACCAGTACAACTCTCTTTTGGTTTGTAAGATGTCAGTAAAAGTAATTCCTTTGTGTGTTTTTTTGTTGTTGTTTGTGTTGTTTTGTTTTGTTTTTCCTTGCTGGCTTTGGGTGTATTTGTTTTTCGGAGACTGAAGGTTTCTAAATTTTAAGTATCTACTAATTTAATAAGGAAAATGAAAATTGCCAGATGGTTATCTTAAGATATTTTGTGTTGTAGATTACATTAACACCAGTATAGAATAGTGATGTGTAGAGAATTTTTTCCTAGAATTCCTGTAATTATGGATTATGAGTACTAAAATTTATTTATGCAGGGATTGCTCAGGTTTTAGGACTTTAAAGGAAAAAAACCTGTTTCAGAGTACATACAACTCACAGTTCTATTGCATTTTAATGAGACTTTCCATGCAAAATTCAAAGTTTCATTTAATGTTTTTAAGGACGTGTAAGGGACAAGTAACTAAATTTAAATTAAGTCTCAAATGATCCTGATGTCTTTTTGAGATTTGTGATATTCTGGTGGTCTAACTGAGTAAGATGAAACTGGTAAAGAAGTTGCCTTTAAACAACTACAAAATCATAGCTTAGAACATCTTCTCTGAGTTTACATAATAGACTAATACTATAGAAATGTTTAAATACATAAATAAAGATGAAAAATATCTGTTGACATTCCTAGAAGCTGAAAGAATTCAGTAATGACATTATGTGAGTAATAAAGTATCTGATATTTTGAGATTTTGTGCTCTTCAGCAGGTTTTGTGATGAGAAAAGGGCATATGATAACTGTATTTTGGTGGATTGTTGTTACAGTAAAATCAAAAGTGAGCAATTCAGATCTATAGAAAGCCCTGTGAGACTCAGCTATCAGCCGGAGGCGGCAAGGAGCTTCTCCAAGCCAAGAATTCACATAGTAGGAATTCACAGGACTCTCCAGGTGCACGAAAATAGCCAGGATGAAATAATATAAACATAGAACTTGTGAGAGATAGGTTCTAACCAATTGAAGTTTCTAGTGTGGTGGTGTGTTAACTCTTTTAGCCAATAAGCTGTAGTCCTAACCCTATATAAACTGTGTGCTAGGTCTAATAAAATGGCTTCACTTTAAATCTCATTAGATTCGTGTTGTGAAGTCCTTTCTCCGCCACGAACTTTGTTTACTTTAGTGGATGTTCTTGGATAGTGATAATATTTTAAACATTGATATCTGGAGCTATCAGAGTCTTCTTGTATTTGGCTGCAACAGCTTTGCCATTAAAAAAATTTGAACATCTTGAAGATACTATCTAAACTGCACATTTATGTATAAATAATTATGGTCGCAGCTCTAAGTTACATAGTTTGTAGGCTTCCATACCTCTGGAATTTGATATGGTGAATTCTAGAAGTGTGTTTGGAATCTGTTATTTGGTCTTATTGAAAAAATTACCACAAAGAGAGGAAGTCTTTCAAGTCAATCTGAGAGGCTTTCTTAGGATTCATTTCAGTTTGGTTTTATTTCATTTTTCTGTAGAAAAGAAACATTCCATTGAGTTCAATTACTTAGTTTTTTTTTTTTTATCTGCAGACTGTTTTCAATATTTTTATGAATGTGAACTAGTTTTTGGATTTTTTTTTTAATTTTTTATTCAGATGCAACAATCCAACCTTTTTTAGTTTGAAAGTTATGGTTAAAATAAGTATTTCATTATTCTCCCAATTTCCACCAATGAAAACAACAAGGTATTGTGAGAAAAATATTTGTTCAAAACCAGTATGCTCCAGCATTTACACAATTTAATAAAAGGAGTTCCCCTTAGATTTACACCAGATTTTTGTAGTACAGATAGCAGTGTAATAATTCTAGCATCTTTCAGGAATCTCTTATGGTTTAAATTATCTGTAGCTTATTATTACTGTCTATTCTTTTCCTATTGACATCTTTTATAACCAAACATGTATCTTCCATTAGTGTCATTAACCTAAGCACAAATAGAGTAAATGTCAGAATATATTTATCCTGTTCAAAGTAAGCACCATGACAACACTTGCATTGGCAGATTAGAAATCTCTGAAAAGCAAAGTTCTTTTTAAGTAGCTTATAGTCCTGCGCACCATATCAAGTTCTTTATTAATCTAACACAAAGGACAGGATTCAGAAGCATCTTCACTTCTCCATGCAAACTTATAACGGCTTACATGAACACTCTATAAAAAACCCTCAGTTACAGCTGGTAATCTGCTGTCAACCTTGAGAATAAGATTTTCAAAGGACATAGTTATTTACTGTTCATAATAGTTAATGTTCTTTGACATTTTTCCTTCAAATAGAAGATAATTGTAACACTAATGCAGCAATTTCTGCTGTTTTGTAACAGTGTCTGATTCTTGGTAGCAGATCTCCTACTTGTAATTCATAGACATAAAGAAATCCTTTTGCCGAATTTTTTTTTCCTCTTACAAGTACAGTAATTGCACAATTACAAAAATTATTTTTATAAATATGTTAAAACATGGCATCTGCAATAAACAACAGTGGCATGTCTCGGTCAGTTAAATATAGTTGCAAACACCGGTGGTACCTATTGGAGAAAGCAGGCATCTTTGTCCAAGAAATGGTTTAAAAATATGTTTGTAAAAAAATCCTGAAACCTTGAGATGGAGCTACTCCATTTTTAGTTTGTAGAAAGAACACTAACACATAAAAGAATTTTTCTGTCCCTAGAATTTATTTCATTAGGGTAACAAAGTTATATAGTTGGATGAGCAAAATCGCAACACAGAATTTGAGTCTTCAGGGTGAGTCAAAGCGTATCAAAACCTTTCTCCACAGAGAAAGAAAAAAGATTGCCTTTTTCTTACATTCTGCCTCCACAGCTAAGCAACTCTCTGTAGTTCCTAATCATCCACCATCTGGACAGCAGGAAAGTTTCCTTTTCACAGCCATCCCTGGGACTTCAGTTTGAGTTTGTTCTCTACGCAGGCAGATTTTTAGAAACCTGCTTTTCCTCCTCACTGCAGTCTACCGTGGACTTACTTGGTCTCTGTTCTCGTACATTCACTTCACACTCCCAGAGTTTCTCTGATTTGAGCCTTCTGGTTAGTCTAGAAGAATTAATTAAACCTCCTTCCAGATAGTTCATCCTGACTTTGTGTTATATGCAAAGTTTGTAACACATGTATACCCTTGTTCACCACAGTACCACAAGATGCTTACACTTTAAAAGACAGTGCAGTGGTCACAAACTTGGAGATCAGGAAACCAAAGAGATAATGTTAGACTGTGCAATAGCATGACAGAGTAGCACAGTAACACAGAGCACTAAGCTTTTAAATCAAACTATTTGTGCCTTTCTGCCTCTCTAAAAAAAAGCCTTAAAAAGACTCACTAAAAATAATAAATCAAAACAAGAAGGGAAATTAGGGCCCCTGTGACTTGAAACCTGAAACTTACTAGACTGATAATTAAAAAAAATTCTCATTACTTCTACTGAGTAACAGAGAATATAAGTTTAGTAACAATTTTGAGTATGCAGCATCACTTGTTCAAGTTGTCATTCCTTCAGAAGTCTTGAACTTTCACACCAGTTATGTGTGTGCAAAGGAAACACTGAAGGAGATTCAGTCTCTTCATATTTAGACATTACCTACAAGTATCAGATACCTCAAAGTATGACCACTTCATTTAAGCAGTAGCTCTGTGTGCTGGTTTAAAGGTAAATTGGCAGGAGAAATGAACCCAACACAAAAGAGATTATAAATCAGAGTTACAATTTAATAAAAATATTNCCCTCAGGATGAGGAATTACACAATGAGTAATCTCACTCTGTGAGTCATAGGGTATTTGGAATCATTGATGGCCCATTAGCAGACATGATACCTCAGGCTGGGTGTAGGGGTGCTAACGACTTGCTGGAAGGGAGTTATCACAGCTCATCTCACAGGTGTCTTTCACACCCAGCTCATACCCTGCGGGGGTTGGGTGTGCTCTGGGCAGTTGCTGCAAATGGTCTATTGTTAACAGTTCATGAAAATGAAATGAATTAACAGAGGGTGTAGAATACATAGCTTTGGTCACACCCACACAGTGATAAACAGTGATAAACAGGTCCCACTTGTTGAACTAGGACACACTGCTTTTATCTTTCTCCTTGCTCATGTGTCCAGAATCTGGTGACCTAGAAAGCATCCCACATGATTATTTTTACCTTACACTGATGATTTGCAGCCTCAAACCACACATATTTCAAGGACCATCTTTAAATGACAGACGCTGGCATTTTAAAAGTTTGAAGTTCACCACTCAACACTGCATTATGAAAAATGGACAGCAAATCCATCATAGGGACCTCACAGATTCAGGGATCGCTGTGCTGAAGTAATTTTTTACATAAGCAGAGAACTGAGTTCCTGCCCATGGGATAATGGATTACAATAGTTCACAGAAGAGACCATGTGTTCCAGAGTTTCTCTGGATATTTTTACTCATTACTACAACAATCACAATCTAAAATGTAGGCACCCTCTCACTCTTGCTTCAGTGAGACATCACCAGAGAAATAGCAATCCAAACTAAATTGCAAAGGTTCAGACGCAGGCATGACCAGGTAGGCAGGTGCAGGTTCTGGAGGTTTTAAGTGTGCTGTCTTGCTGCACTATGACGGACAGGGCAGCCCAGTGTAGGCTGAAGAAAACACTTAACAGCACCTGTTATTCAAGGGGGATTTAACTGAAAATATTCCTTATGTGAAACTGACAACTAAGAGCAAGTCATGAAAGCAAAATTGGATCCAGCACCCTGGAGATAACTTTTAAAACTAGAAGTGTTTTAGGTTGCATTTACGGTTTTAGAGGCACAAAGTAGCAACAATTTTCTTTCCTAATTGCTTCTGAGACTGCAGGTATTTGAAACCAAATATAACTCAGGCATGTTAAGAACAGCTCTGTTGCTGTCACTGCAATGCACTGAGTGTGCTGAGCTTGCAGTGCATGGAGATACCAGGTGCATAAGTCTTTGCAGGTTTAGAACTTGAATTTCCCTGCTCTATCTGCAGTCCTGCCTATAAAGAGAGCTAAGTAGTCACCTGAGTGCCAAATACTAAAAATATTTTATGCAATAAATGCTGATATTTTTATACAGACAACTCTAAAGGAAAAAAAAGTAAAACAGATACATTAGATCAGTCAGCTGGGCTTTCTTCAGTTTTCTTGAATGAGATATGATCAGTGAAGTTCAGGATTACTAAACAAAATGTAGTATTAATAAAGGAAAGTTACATTACTTTTAATTGTGCAATTCAACATTTATATTTCATTAGCATCATGATCTCAGATGAGGTGAAAAAGTTTTTTAAATGGGTTTTCTCAGCTGTCTATTTAGAATATCATAAAAATTGCAAGGAGAAAGAAAGAAAAAAATCAAATTAGCATGATTTGCACCACCACCATCCCATCACCACTCCTCTAGTACATTTATTTATTCTCTTTAGTTGCTCTTCCCCCTTTGGCTATAGCTATTTTTATTTGAAGCTTGAACTTTTCAGTCCAAAATAACTAATGATGTCATGCTACAATTTCAGACTGTGTTACAGAACTATTTTGGATATCTATATAAAGCAGTAATTATCAACAAAATATTTTTTCTTTACTATTTCTTTTCTGGGGGAGAAGTCTGCACTGCATCTTCCACTGTTAAAATGGGGTAGTGCATTTACTGACCTCAAATTAGTTCCTGCCTACTGTTGACTGCTTTGCACTCTTCAACACTGTGAAGCAATTGTGAAGTTAGACCAAATACAGAATGGCAAGCTCCTCAAGTGACCTAGATTCAGCACAGCTAATTTGTTTCTCTTCTTTTACGGACTTGTGCAATCACAAATTTGAAAGTTTCTTGACCCATAGTAATGCATTTTTGAGCAGTGTTTGACTGTTGGCCTTCACAGAGAAAAGAGAGGAACAAAGTTAGTGGGGTTTTAAGGCCAGAGCAATTTAAATTTTTTTCCCCTTTTTTTTTTTTTTTTTTTTTTAAGGCAATGTTAAGGTACCTTAGCCACACTTGTGGGTCTGCCTTTTTACTTTGATGAGACTATTACAAGTCTAAGATTTGGATCCTTGATTAGTTAAATCAATACATGTTCCTTTCCAATGAGGATATTTTATTTACTGCAGTTGATGTTCTCATCTTGTATATTTATAGATTATTTCAGTTTTACTTCAGTGAGAGCTGTAATTTCTTTTCTATATAAGAATCTGTGTTCAAAGTATAATTGAGTGTGCATGCACACTTACGTACATATTCCCTTACTAATGAGGAAACTCTGTATCTCAAGTATGTCTGCTTTGGAATGTACTTTTTTGTCCCATCCATGTACAAGGCCATTATAATGCAAAAATATTTTTTGCTTTACAAATGTGTATCATGAAAGTAGTTTTTGTGATCAAGCTTAACGGATACAGAAGAATAGTTTGAACTTCCCTTATAGGAAGTTTAGGTTTTAGCATATAATTTTGTACTGCAACAGCACCAGTTTTGTTCATATAGGGACCTATTACTGTAGGAGCTAATTATTATTAATTAGAATTTTAAATTCTGACTGAATTTTCTGAATTGTTTCGAGGTAATTTCTGTCACAAGTGTAGTCAATCTGTCACATTAAAAAAATAGATTAGGATTTGTGGGGTTTTTAAATGCTTTCCCAAATATTTTGCCACATTTGCTAACATTATTTATTCCTAAATTTATTACTGTATGTATAAAGACTTTAATAACTTTACTTCCAGTAACAAAAGACTGATACAAAGTAATGCTACAGTCTAGCTGAACTTTCTTTCGCTGACCTAATAATATTCAATAAAGTCTTTCTGATGAGTATATTAAACTGTGCAATATTGCTTTGTAGAATGGCTTTACTAGTGAACATGAGATGCATGAATCATGAAGGTATGGATACAAATCCCAAGCTTCAAAATAACAATCAGTTTTTTACATTGCATCTTGGAAACTCTGGTATCAAGCAATGCATTTTCCTACTGTTATCATGATAACATGTACAATTAGGAAACTGTTCCAATTAGAGTAATTGGTTATAAAATAAAATAAAATATCTTCTGTGATGAAAATATGCATGACCAGCAAAGTACATTTTCCCTAAGATTAAACCATATATACAGTTTAACAACATTTGTAGGACTGTTGATAATTGCACCATCTGGTGACCGGCAACAGATTCCTTTTGCCATTCTTTTACTAAGATATCCAAGAGAAAGGAGATACTTTCATTTACCCTTGCTGTCCGCATTACATAAATAGATAAGAGCTCCAGACAGTACTATTGTGCTAATTGTACTTTCTGGTGCAGTTATACTTAAACATCCTCAGAAAAAGAAGTCTTCAAATCTCAGTCAGAAAAGAGTTAGGGACAAACACAGAAAGTGAGCTAACACATTTAATTACAATTGAAACTTTGTTCTTAAGCCAAACATGAGTTACTCAATGTAAGTAAATAATACCCGAGCTTTAACCTCAATGTCAGATCACATAATATGTGAGTTCTTCTGCACTGTATGTACGGTTAGTGTAGGTCAGAGTCAGCTATACTGGAGGCTGTACATGCTGTGTTGAGGGTCCACTTTTGCCTGGAGCGGGTTTTGATTTTAGTACTCAAAAAACTTGTACAGCTAGTGTGGGAAAGACATTCCAGTTTGCATGGGTGAAACACAGAAAGAGTAAGAATTGTTTTTGTTGTGTTGGAAGTGGTCTGATATAAAAAAAGAATTCCCCATAAAACTCATCCTATACAGTAATCACAAAATAGACCTTGGAGTTTACTCTCTCTTTGACCTCTTGCAGGGACTCTTGGTGGTCTCTACCCTCACTGTTTTGGTACACCAAGGAAAAATCTTGTAGCCTGGAATCTTTCCCCCAGTCACTGAGACAGTTCAGAGAGGCTCCAAACAGATATTCCTGACTTCTAGCCAGCCACTTCCAAATTATTATTTGAATAGAGAACAGTGTCCTGTGAACCAAATCACACAGCTTTGGAGATTCATCCGTCACTACTGCTTGTTATTGTTTATTGTTCAATACTGGAGTAATCAGGAAACACTTTTTTTTTCTGAAAGATTTTCTGTGGTGAGAAAAAATCTTGAATGGAACTGCTTAGATAATAAAACAAACAACATGAATTTATAGTGATCTGGACCTCTGTGTACAGAATAACAAGTGTAGACTGAAGAAGAACAGAAATAGGGTCATTCATTTTAAATAATTTGAATGAGAATTGGTTGGACTTGTTCAGTCATGTGCGAAGTTATTCTCATAAGTGGCAGTCTGTTTTGCAATGGTGGCTCAGCTGTAAAAGCATTTACTAGCATAAGAACTAGAGACCTCTCTCTTGTGTAAAATTTTCAGCCAAGATATTAAATGCTTGCTTATGGATGATAGAGTTTTTTCCCTGCTGTTTGCAATCTGGCCATGTACAGGAACAGACACAGTTGAAGACACCAAACAGTGTGCACTGAAATATAAATCAGTTAAACAAAATGATCAGCACATTCCAGAGCCATGACAGATGAGTCTGTTGTTGGTAATACTGTAAGCAAGAAGATAATGATATCTGACCACTGTGATGGCATCTCTAGCACTATGTGAAACAGTGATGGGGAGTGTTTGCTGACACTAAGCCCAGCTGGTACAAAACCCCTTAAATCTGCATTAGTAAATCCTCCTAGACTACAAAAGAAGTCCCACTTAACCAAGATGTGTCTCACACTCCATAATGGCAGCAAGGGATTGCTTGAGAGACTGATCATTCACCCATGCTCAGTACCTACCAGCATACTACCAATTGAAAAACATATGCAGTTACGATACTTGGACCATTTCCTATCATGGCTTAATTTACTAGTGCAGAGAAAGCCTATATTTTTTATTTTTTAAACTATTTTTTCTGAACTTTTAAGCAACCTTTTGGCAAGGAACTGAAATCTAGTTCAGATGTTCTCGTCTGAAATTAAATGTCAGTCAATTATGAGCCAATTTGGAGCATCTTTGCAGAATGTTATTGCCCACACTAACATTAATAATTAAACTTTTGTATTACGGTATGAATCTGGTGGTCCAGGAAGGTCAAGTGTTTGTTTTTCTCAGAGCTGTGCAAACACCTAATCAGATCAGTTTCACTATTGAAAATGTTGCGGTTTTAATATTATATAAGGTGAAAGTCATCACTTTTAGTTATAAGAATGTAATGGTTGTCATTTACCATAGGAACTTCTGAATTTACAGGACTCAAATCCTGAGTGCAGTGCCACAGAGATATAAGATCTAACAGTTATTTTTCAAAAGTAATGATATTCGGTTTAGAAATGTGCTAACAAAAGCCACATAAATTCACTAAGGTTTTAGATGTACTAGATTTACTGCAACTTGCTATGATTTCAACCAGATATTTTATAAACCTAATATCTGTATCTATATATCTATGTAAATATTTATATGTCTGTAAGTATTTTCAGTCTATATGTCTTGTAGATAACAATTATTTTAATGAATTTTTTTTCTAGGATTTCAAGTTCTATTATCATAATATGAATGTCACAGGAAAGCCACTTCTCATGAATTTTGCCCACTTGTCATTGAATATTTTACAGATGGAAAGACAGGGGTTCATGATTTATGTGTTTTTTTCCAAATGGACCTCCAGACTCAGAGTTATTCAGAGTCATAAAAGAATAAACCTTCCCATACCATTTGAGGATGTAGCTTGCATTTTTTAAAACACTGGTATGAGAAGGGAATTAAATTTTTGCTGGCCCAGGCTTTGAGCTTACTGCTTCCAGACAAAGAGACTCGCCTCCATTTCTCATAGGTTTTGATAAGCAGTGCTGTCAGGAGGAAGCCCGATGCAGAATTGCACTGCTTAGTGGTTTATCATCTGGAGATACAGGTTTTCGTTTTCTTAAATGGGGTGGATAGAGATTTAATTTCTAAGATTTCCAAGATTTTTGTCATATGAGGTACTCATGCTGATGGCCAGCTAGTGACCGTCACCAGCATCTGTTCTCCCCCACTCATCCCAAATGTCTTACTGAAAGTAGGAAGCCAGCAGCCGTTTCTTGACAAAGTTTGGCTAATGCTTCTTTGTCTTCCAGAGTGGACAGTATTAACCTTGTCACTTCAAGCCAGGCAGAGGTGATCAAGACCTCCCTCTCTGGAGTGGGATTCACACACCATTTACAAACTGGAAGCAGTGTGTCAGCCTGTTTCTCTAAAACAGATTTATTCTCATGCAGCTCTAGAAAAAATTTTAAGACTACCTGACTGCATAAGATGCCATACCTGTTCCCCTGTCTGCTTGTATTTTCTGCAAAGATTTATATTCTTACTGAGGCATGTTTTGTTTTCTGAAGTGTTTTAGAGTGTTTTTGGAAAGACATGTCTGGCTCCTCCAGTTCTTAAGATATATATTATTGTTTGCCTGTGCAATATGGAAAACAGAAGATCCTGTCTATGTTGTTTAATGTTTTTATAATAGTTTAGTAGGTTTTCTTTTCTCTTATACCTACAGTCCAAGTGAGGGGTGGAATGTCCAAAAATGGGAAGGTCTTGATGCAAAAGTGTGGATTATAATATATGGAGACCGCTCCTTCACAGTCATAAACCACCCTGTATAATTCGGTCTTACTATAGGTAGGGTTGCTTTTATCCTTGAGACAGACACAAATTGTCTTTTTTGAGCCACGTGCTGACAATGGTCCCAGGTATGCTTTGCTGCTTTGTGCAGTGCAGCTAACAGAAGCTGCACCAAATCTTACGCATCTTCATGTGTCTTTGGCAGAAATTTGCCAGAGATATGAATCATTGGGAGTGTAAGTAAGGATAATTCTTGTCTCATAACAGATGGTTCATAGAACAATAAAAAGAGAGATGTTGCCACTAATAAACAGAAAGTTTATGTCTGTGCAAAGCTTAGACAACACCATTTGCTTGCACACAGCTTTGACTGTAGAGATAAAATAAAAATATATTTTAAAAAAGAGGAAGGAATATAAGGTTGTAAAAAAAAATTTATTAGATGGAAGGTCAACATTTTATATGTTATGTTATTCCACAGTATTTTGTTCGACAAGCAGATACAAGATTTTATAAATTCAAGTTGAAGCTCCATAAAGGAAATGTTTGAAAGGATTAAGTCATAGCAATAGCAAGCTGAAAAGTGAGACAGAAAAACAGGAGAGTATCAGGTTAAGGATGGAAAAGTAGTAGCCTGTTAATTTTCTGTATCATTGAATGCTTTAGAACTAATATAAATTTTTTGTTACCAATCATTGCAGGGATTTGTTATGAAATATTTTCTCTTTGAAGCTGAAATGTGTTTAAACTTAATTTCACTGTGCTTGACTCTGATACCATTTCCCTACCTGCCAAATGTAAACACACTGGTATGTCTTCTCACTGGAATGAGTAGCAGAACATCAGTGTGTTGGAAGTGGAAAGACACACAAAGTGATCTTGACCCTTTATTCCATTTTGGAGTCTGTTGTATCCAAGCATTCAAGTTTTCTAGAGGAAACTTGAGACTCTTGCCTCACCTGATTTCTTAGCCTTCTCCATTGCAACTTGAAAGTATCAGTTTTCATAATATTTGCAAAGTCTCTGCAGCTGTGTGGGCTGAAAGTAGTATGCAGCTCTGTAATATCAAAGATAATATGAAAAAGGATGAAAATTGTGTGGCAAAACAGAACAGCTAGATGTTGGATGACTCAGCAAATAATATATGTCAACATATCAAAAAAAAAAAAAAACCAAAAAAACAACAATTCCCTTTGCTAGTATTTGATGGGATTTTAGTATCCTAAAAGAAGCTAGTACTGTTTTAAAAAACTCTTGCTAAATCTTGCTAAGAGAGTTCTATTTGCATATAGAAATTTCCAGGAGGTTTTTACCCTCAAAAAGATTCTAAGGTAATTTTAAAAATATTTCTTAATTGGTTCTGTTTCTTATTAGGTGGGAAATAAGATGGAAAAAAAAAGAACTAAAAGGGAAAAAAACTTGCTACACAGTTTTTAGTGTATACATTTTTGTATGTAACTGTGTGCAACACAAAGTCAGGAAAGGCATGTTGATATCATGTGAATTCTATTAAATTCCTGGTTTAGAGATCTGTATGTGATACAGACTTTCAGGTACTGTGGAGCTACACCACACATTCGTGTGAAAGAAAATGTATGAAATTAATGAAATCAAGAATTGAATGTGGCCTCACCAAAGCTGCTATTTTCATCTGTAATCATTGTTGTAGTTTTATTTTTCTTCTGATTTCATTGATCAGTTTTAAAGATTTTTGTCCAGCTAGGGAACTAAAATGGCATGACATGATGTGGAAGACAAATACTATTTGCAAATAGTGAATATAACATGATAAAAATTGCGTGCCTCATTTTGTTTCTGACTAACAAATTAAACTACTTGATAGCCTACTACTACCTGTAATGATAAAGGGTGTTCTCAAGATGATACATTAGAAAAAATCACAAGTCTAAGGGGTCCTGGGTCATCTTTGGGTCAAATTATGTCTTTACAATTTTATGACATATTTCTTTAGATCAACTGATCTCAAAATTCTTGAAATAGTTAGAATGACATTTCATGCTGCCCCAACTCTTACAGATTGACAATATAACCAAAAGTTACAAATCCTTGCTTGACATTGGGATATGCTACAATAATCTTTGAAGGACTGTTACAAGCAGGAAGAGTCAAACTGTGTTCCAATCAACTTCTAAAATAATTTGTCTCATTGTGCTTGAATTTGTCCTTGCAGGAAGCTAGATGACACATCTAGATACCTTATGAGAGTTGAACAAAAGGAGACTTCTCTTTATAAAACCAAAATGATTAAGAAATTTGGTATTGTAGGGGTTTTTTTTCCCTGTAAACTAGTGGCATAGTGGTCTACAGAGAACAATAAACAACAAACAAACCAGTTTTCTGTATGAAGCAAAACCAACAAAATTGTTTTTTAAACCACAATTTTTTCTATATCTATATTACATTTTAGCTACAATTTAACACAGTAAAATGCTCCAATATGTAGTCATAACCAAACTTCCTCATGCAAAGAAATGGATAAGTTAAATTGTGATCTGTAAAAACATACAACTGTGTATAATTTTGCAAACATTTCATCCTAGTTCTCTTTAGCTGTAACACATTTTTGCTTTGCTTCGCCTCTAAACAGGGATAAACAACATGTATCACTGTACTTTAAAGAGACAGTTATATGCAGAACACTTAATCCCACTCCAGTGCTGCCCTGCCTGGTTATATTCAGTTAATAATTAAGTAATTGCATATGTGATTAATAGAAAAATCTATTTCTAAAGTTGTCATTTTCCAAATACTACTGCACTGCAATAACTGTCAGATACTTCAACTTTAAAATAGTTACTTCTTGCATGTCTGTGATAGAAATTAAAAATACTAATGTTTAGAGACTCATGGATGTTAGTAAGAGGTAGGAAAATTAATAATTACCACTAATTAATTGATTAATTTCTGTAGTGAAATCTGACAGATTAGGCTTATTTTGTGCAGTTACATGAAAGGTTAAGTTCTGAAAACAGACACAACTACTTTTCCATTATGTGGAAATGTTTCAGCATTTGAAATTACATACATTTGCAGAGTTGCTGGCATTTGAAGAAAATGAGTATCTGATTACCTACTTCAAGAAAGGAATAGATCATATTAAGGGTATTCAACTGAATTTTAGCTGAATTGAAATTAAGCATCACAAAATCATAGAATATCCTAATTTGGAAGGGACCTAACAAGGATCATTGAGTCCAACTCTTAGCTCTGCACATGACCATCCCCAAGAGTCATACCAAGTGCCTTTAAGAATCATCCCAACACTTCTTGAACTTTATCAGGCTTAGTGCTGTGACCACTGCCCTGGGGAGCCTGTTCCAGTGCTCAAGCATTCTCTGGGTGAGGAATCTTCTAATATCCAACTGAAACCTCCACAACACAGCTTCAGGCCATTTCCTCTGATCCCGTCACTGGTCACCACAGAGAAGAAATCAGTGCCTGCCTCTACTCTTTCCCTCATGAGGAAGTTACAACTTCAGTGAGGTCTCCCCTCAGTCTTCTTTTCTCCAGGCTGAGCAAACCAAGTGTCCTCGGCCACTCCTCATACAGCTTCCCCTCAAGGTCCTTCACGACCTTTGTTGCCCTCCTTTGGACAATCTCTAAGAGTTTAGTGTCTGTCTTATTGTGGTAACCAAAACTGCACACTTGTTCAGCTTGTTCATATACAGAAGAAATTCTGTTTTCTTTTAGATTGTGAACTTAAAATACTAAAACCACAAAAAAAGGTCACTTTAAATTTCCCAACAAACCACCTCCCAGTCATTCATACGCAAAAGGAAAACCGAGTTGACTAAATATTTTCAAAATGTTGCTAATCTACTCAATCATGATAAGGTTTCAGCTGAGTGCTTAGAAGGTGAAGATATATCTGTTACATAGTGGATGCTTTTGAAATAGCATTAGAGTTATTTAAAGTCAAATATTATAGCAAAGAAATAATTGAATTCTTAGATTTCTTATTGAATATTTGTTAATGAAATTTAAAAAAAGTTTCCACAAGGCAAATGGTAACACTAAAATCTACACTGATTTTAGGTTAATGAAAATTTATTGATGTGATATTAATTTGATATTGATATAATTCTCTGTGAGACACTTGAGTAATATATTAAATATAGGATTGGAACAACTCAAGTGTGGGGGTGGGAGGGACAGGCTGAATTTCAGGAAGGTGAGGTATCCCACATCACAGCCCTGGCCAGTGTCCTGGAAGCTGTCATAGAATGATAGAATAATACAATCATAGAATCGATCGGGTTGGAAAAGACCTCCAAGACCATCAAGTCCAACCCTTGATCCAACTCCAGTCCATTTACTAGATCATGGCATTCAGTGCCATGTCCAATATCAGTTTAAAAACCTCCAGGGATGGTGAATCCACCTCATCTCTGGGCAGGCCATTCCAATGTCTGATTATTCTCTCTGGAAAGAATTTTTTTCTGATATCCAACTTAAATTTCCCCTGGCAGGGCTTGAGCCCATGCCCACTTGTCCTGTTGCTCAGTGCCTGGGAGAAGAGACCAACCCCCATCTGGCTAGAACTTCCCTTCAGGTAGTTCTAGACAGTGCTGAGGTCACCTCTGAGCCTCCTCTTCTCCAGGCTAAACAACCCCAGCTCCCTCAGTCTCTCCCCATAGGACTTATGCACCAGCTGACCCACTCCAGCACCTCAATATCCTTCCTGAACTGAGGGGCCCAAAACTGAACACAATACTCAAGGTGTGGCCTCACCAACGCAGAGTACAGCGGAAGGATCACTGCCCTGGTCCTGCTGTCCACGCTATTTTTGATACAGGACAGGATCCCATTGGCCTTCTTGGCCACCTGGGCACACTGTTGGCTCATGCTGAGCTTTCTGTCAATTAGTACCCCCAGGTAACTTTCTGCCTGGCTGCTCTCCAGCCACTCTGT
>VWZD01008211.1:0-49142 GCA_013396695.1 Sakesphorus luctuosus
TGATTCTATGATTCTAAGTTATGCTACTCCATTATTTTGTCTTTTCTTTATTAACAGTTGCAATTTCACAAGTCTGAGGTGAACTTGTATGTTTAATCACCAAATGCTTTCTAGCAGCAGAGTGAGCCTGAAGCTGGGTTACTGTCTCCCGTTAAGCCACTCAGATCATAGTGGTCTGCAGCTGAACCAGCCATCTGTGGTTGCTATATTGCCCATAGTGAGAAGTAAACATTTTCAGGATGAGTCATATGATGTGTTTTAAGTGTGTGTTGTAGGGTAAGAAAAACTGTCTTAGGAAAGCCTGTCTGGTCAGAGGAAAGCTGCTTTTGCTGACCTTAAGAACAGTGCACAGGGTATCTCCTCAACAGCAATAGACAGAACTAGGATGCTTTTTATTATTCTGAGAAGGATTTTTGACCAGGTTTAAGCATACTCAAAATACGCAAGGGCCTGATTACAATCCAGTAATACGCATCTGTCACATGCAAGTGGAGAAGTTTCTGTTGGCAAGTGTTTGAAAAACTTGAGAGACAAACATGGGTGTGGGCAATGGCCAGAGCCTCAGGAATTCTCTTTGAACTTTTCACATCATTGTTGTACATCAATTATACGTGTAGTACGGAAACACAAAACATTAACCATTACTGTGGCCCTTCTTGATCTGATGGTGTCCCCTGTTGTCCATTACACCTTGTGTTCATTTCCTGTTACATGGCTGGGAGCAGCATGCTCACACTTGCAGTCAACAAGTAAATAAAATAGCAAATAACCACATTAATAAGCAGACCAAGTTAACATCACTGGACCAAACTCTGGAAATGAGTTGTTCAGTATTGGTTCTCAATGCCAAAGTCCCCAAACTGAATAATTCACCTGAGCTTCATCTGCACAGCAGTGCTGTACATCAGCCACGATCTGATCCAGGCGAAGACAAAGGCCTTGGCATCACAGATGTAGCAACTGTGCCATCCTGTGATTTTTAACAGCAGAGATGTTTCTTACCAGACCACGGCAGGCACATTTATTCTCAATGACCAGACAGGGAGGTCTGTAACAGAAATGGGTACCCCTCTTTCCCAGAGGACTAGTCAAGGCACATTTAAACACAGCAGCCGCTCCTCAGAGCCTGGGCCAGGAGGGGTGAATGCACCAGCATGCAGGAAGCTGTCAGGTGTCAATGGGATCATGGGCTGGAGCTTTTCTCCTCTGAGGAAAGGCTGAGAGCTGAGACTGGAGCAGAGAAGGCTCAGGGGGATCACATCAATATGTATGGATGCCTGAAGGGAGGTAAAGGACAAGCAAGAGCCAGGCTTCTCTCAGCAGGGCTTGCTGATAGGACAAGCGACAGTGGGAACAAATGAGAAACCTCAAACTCCAACTGAAATCACTTTTACTGTGAGATTGGTCAAACCAATGTTTGGCACAGGTTGTCCAGAGAGGCCAGCTATATCTTCTACCCTTGAAGATGCTCAACACATCATGAGACTCAGTCCTGCGCTCAAGGTGGCTCTTCTTAAGCAAGGGGTCGGATCAGCAATCTTTTCCTACCTCAACAACGTTGCAATTCCATAATAAGGCTTTTAGTAGCTGAAAAGTACTCCTGTACATGCAGACCACTTTTCTGGTCTTCTCGCTTATTTTGCATTTTTAAAACATGGTCATAGTTTCTCCTTGCAAGATGATTCCAGATCAACAATTCCATTGCAGCAACATGTATGACAGAACCACAGAATACCAGCTTGAAAGGGACCTCAACATTCATCTGGTCCAACCTTACTTGGCAAAAGCACAGTCTAAACAAGATGGCCCAGTACCCGGTCCAGCTCAGTGTTAAGTGTCCAATGTTGGGGAATCCATCCCTTTCCTGGAAAGATTATTTCAATGGCTGCTTGCTTTCATGGTGACAATTTTCTTCTTGTGTCTAATAACAAATATCAAGTATCTCTGAAATGTTTTACTTTGTGCATCCACAGCCCTGTGCTGCATCTACCAGGCAGGTATTTAAGACCCTTTACAGAAATGGCACTGAGTCAGCAAGAAAGTTGAATTTGTCCAGCCCTTATCTATTAGAATAAAGGTGCATAAACATCCAGCAGCCCCTCTGCCTTGAATAAGAACTTTGTGTATTATTTGGGGAATTGAACCCACAATTTAGTTCTGTGAAAATAATCAGTGAGTTGAAAATGCATTCTATACATATTATATTTCTCAAAAGTGTGTACTTTTCCTCACATATTATGGCCTTTCTTGTGTTGTGAAATGAAAGGTCTTGCCCAAAACACACAGTTTAGCAAAAGACTTGCAGCCATAACCCAGATGTCTGTACTTCAAATGTTTAACACTCAGATCACTTGTCTAGACTTTAGGACTACTTGTGTTAAAGCTTCAGATCTATTTTTTGAAGTTTGCATTTATTTATGGCTTCAAAATGCTGATCTTTTAATAAAGAAACCCTCTGCTCTCCAAAACACGTATCAATTTCACGGGTTCAAAATCACTGCTGTGATGTCTTCAGTAACTCATAATTGTATTACTTTGATCATTTTTTTACAAGGCAGATCCAGTGTGCACTATGCATTTTAGAAATACTTCTGTGGACAGGAACTGAAAGAAGTTTGTAAGTTGTATGAGGTGTTGGGCTTGGATCTGTAGTTGCTGACGGCAGTGTACCAAAGTTTCTGAGAAGGAATTTAACTTTCCTGAAATTCAATACAGAAATAGCTAGGTACAGTGTGGGAAACATTTCTTTTCACAGACTCAGGGGGACATCGTGTTCTTGTGGTTTTAAACCAAACCTTCAACCCTAAGATTAAAAATCTAAATGCTGTGGCCAGGGTGGTGTTCCCCACAGAAATCCCGTAGGTGGCATCACAGCACAAGGGGAATTACATTTCAGCTGCTTCTGATTTAGAAGGAATGCAGCCCATCTTGGAATTTTTATTTTTTGGTTGTTTTGTTTAAAGACAGCATTTTTTATGGCTTTTTTTTTCTGTGCCAATTCATTCTCAGTATCAAATCTGCCCAAGCCTGATTAGTGTCTCTGGCTTTATGCAAATTTATTTCTTCCTGCAGATACCCATCAAAAAGTACTCCAGGGCTGCCCCAAAAATTTAATTTTCCAATACCTAAACCAGCATGACACTTTTGAATGCTTTTCGAGAAGGATACCTGACAACAAAGACACGTTTGGATGCATTAAACTGTTGGGACAGAAATGAGTCAAATCCATAACAATAATTTTTGTCACCAGCAATCTCGAAAGTTCATTTAACGAGGTACTTGCTCCAAACCCCAGAGCTACACAGAGCTGCAGAGAGTCTCAGATTAAAATAGAACTCTGTATTGCTCCCATCCATTCTTCAGCCATGCTCCTGCAGGGAAGGTATCTTCTCCTCAGAAGCACCTCTGACCTCACTTCTGCGGGCCTCAGAGTGCACACCTCCAGCACACACAATGCAGCTCAGTCCACTCAGGGAGATGGGGTTGGTGACAGAAAGCTGACTTATCATACAAGCAGAATAAAAAACCAGTATGTTTTTATTTAGTGGTATGGGACAGAAGGGAAAGGAAAAGAACAAGCTGTCACCCTGCTCAGGACTTGTCACCAACACAGTATTTCCAGCACAACTTATCTTGGCTGCATCTGCTTATTGCGTTTGTGAATTCTTTTGTCTAAAACTGCCTGTGTAATTTTTTGCCCTTCTAATTTCTTTAAAAATCCACCTCCTTCCACCCACAGAGAGAGAACAGGACTGACCTCAGTAGCTAAACATCTTCTAATAGTGTAAAGTCACTGTAATCAGAAAGGATGGCTCAGAGGGGATCTGGAGAAGCACTGCCTGTCCCCACAGCCTCCCAGCATCCAGTGACACAGTGACTCCAGCTCCTCTTCACACTCCTCACTGCTGCAGGGACCTGCTCAGACCTGCTGCCAGTCAAGGTTTGGTTTGAGCAACGCTCTTGCAACCTTAATCTTCTGACCAGATCAGGAGAGGAGACTGAGAGCTCTGAAAAACTCATAATTCGGTACTTCGTCACTAAATCAGTGTATGATGTCAGTCCTGTGGCAGAGAGATGACATTTTATCTATCTGATAAACAAATGACATACTTAAGTTGTTAAGAGCACTTCGTCCTTCATGACCTGGAAATTATTTTGTAACACAGGAAACAAGGTCCTTACATGCCAAAGGCAATACCTCACAGAGGCTCCAACAGCATCCTTTCTTCAACCACCTTTTCAAAAAGATGACACTGCTGGCAAACCATATGTATGACAGCACAGCCAACAAACCCAGTCCACAAGAGATTGTCCTCCACATCTCAGTGGAGGCTGGAAACTGCCTGGGGAACTTCTCATCCCTTTGACTGTTTTTCTGCAAAGAACAACTAAATATCTACAGTGCTCCTTTGTAATCTCTTTTGTGCTACATTCATTAATAATACTTGACTATGTTCGAGTTGGTGTCTTGGCATTCTTCCATCCATACTCACAGTGTGCATTCTTCTTCAGCTCTTCATACAGCAGCTGCCAGTTAGATGAAGGGCAGATGAGAACAACTGAGCAGCAGAGACAGCAGCAGTCCCACGAGGAAGAGTGTCGCTGTCCCAAAACCCAACCATAGCCTTCCATTCACATGGCTCTGTGCACAACACCATCATACTGAGTGCAGCCTAGTTACCTGAAGCCACAGATGTGTCCTCAGCATGGCTCTGTCTCACACCCATGCAGCAAATGGACAGAAACACTGCTTTACAAAATTCTTGCTTTGTTCGTAATCTACTAACAGATTATAAGCTAAATTGACGCTGACAATACCAACAAGCAGATCTTTCTCCAGAAATGTTGGTTTTCCATCACACACATGCACTGCCAGCTGTCCCACACTCAGCTTAGTCTGTGCAGCTTGATGCGTAAAACACCTATCGGTCTTCAAGGATGGCAAGAACCACCAGCACTCCTGTTTAATGGACAAGCAGCCAAAATAAAATGAGAACAATACCTGCAAAAACACTTGAGGCCTCTACCTTCCCGACTTTATTACAAACTGCTCTTTGACATACTCCTAGGTAGAACACTGTTAATAAGCAATATTTTATGTGGAATTCAAGGATGGGCACATAGGCCACGTGCATGTTCCTGGTATCTGCAGACCTACACCCTTCTCATACACATACCACAGACTCTAACTCAGTATGTTAAACTGGCCAAGCACAAAGCAAAAAAAACTGTATCATACATGTTTTGGGATCTGGAACCTAAGTAAAAAAGAGAAATGGTCACAGCTGCAGTCTGCTTCTCATATCTGAACCAATGCAAAGACACCAAAGCAAGGTGTTGAGACTTTAAATGCAGCACCACACAGTTGTGCTTCATTCATGAATATCCTCAATTTGTCCTTTTCATACACATTTTGCAAAGAAATGACTGAAAATTCTCCTGATCTTTAAAAAAAGCCATGAACATTTTCATTAGGCTTTTCTTTTCTCTTGCTATTAAATTGCAACTTTCTTCTCCATGTATCATACTTTGCTACTTAGCATAAAGTATCTTTCCTTTCAAAATGTGTCCACAGTCAAATCTGACAAATACATAGTTGAAATCAGCACAGCCAACTGCAGGAGAATTACAATTTTATAGATACTTTTGTTGAGAATTGCACAACCATCATTATACTCAACAGCTACCTAAGTAAGTCCCTGAGCTTTCTGGAACTCTGAACACTGAGGAGGAAAAACACTGGATGCCATGATGAAAGTAGGCAGTGTTCCACACAGGAATACTGTACTGAAAACCAATCACAGGAGTGTTTTAAGGTTATTGGCTCCTTCTAAAATGTCAGTTTACCAAACAGTATTAACTTAACTCCCAGCCCAAAGGTGTATACAAAACAAACATGAGCAAGTCACATTATAATAATAATATTTCCTACCACATATTCAAAAAGTAGGTCATCACACTAATTCACAAGCACAGAACTTCAGACACTACCACAAAATAGTTCTCAAACACGTACACTTTCTCCAGACCAATATATTTCACAAGCAGAATACGTGCAGGTTTGGGGTTCTTTCAGTGCCATAAGGAGCAAGTACTTGCTTCAATCATCCTGCAAACCAACTGGCATTCTTCCCAACCGGGCTTCTTTTACAGTGTATCAGAGCTTCATCCATATGCTTCAAGTTGTATTCACAAAGTCTACAGCAGAGGGCAGATCCTTTGTTTTCCCATTGCCAACAGCATATCCCAGGAATGTGAGGCCCTGTCCTCAGAAAAGGGCCAGAGAGGCATTTACCACAGTGTTCACACAGAGTCCGAGACAGGGGCAGCAATCTCCTTCCAGAGTAACACTTTCTAACCAAATTACTTCACCTGTGAGAAGCCTGCAGCAAAAAGCCTTAGTTAAAACTAACGACTTTGAACTTGGCTGTTTTCAAGCTCCTTGGCTTTCCTGAAAACCATGACCATACTGTGGTCTCAGTCACATTTTAAAATTCATCTGGTTTTTCTTAATTTCTACAGTACTCACTTAACAAAAGCAGGAGCATTTAGTGATAGCAAATTACTACCAAGATTTCAGAGCCTCAGTGTCTAGGAAAATATGCAACAATCAGTATTTGGAACAATAAAGATACTTGGGTCTACCTAGAGGATCTGGATCTAAGTTCTAGGACTAGTTTTCCTTTTGTCTTTTTTAACAGCCATTCTCTAACAAAAGAAACACTTAGATTAAGTTCTCTGAATGTATTAAAAGGGGCAAGGGGGAGGATAAGTAATCATTTGCACACACACCTAAGAGAAAGTTAGAAATCTGATTTATTTGAAACTGTGAAATCAGTGTCCAATAAATAAAATGCTTAACATCAACACTAGATACTATGCAGGAAAACTCTGGTCAGACTGGACTGTTCCCTTGGTGCCCTGATAATGGATGAATCCTGAAATGACTTCCCAGCTTCCCACAGCCACACTGTTAACACCACAATCTTCTCCCATTCATGGCAAACCTTCCCCAGATCCACACTGCCAAATTCCTCCATGCTGGAGTTTCACCAATACCAGCAGAACTACCCCAAAGATGACAGGCCTCACAGGACTGAGGCTGTGAGTGCCTACATTTCAGAATTTCTGTGGAGCATCCCTCTTCCTCACTCAAAGCCCTTTAAACAGGTTTCATGAACTGTGCTACGGTCAAATATATTTATTTTCCAATGAGCTATTATTAGGCTGTAAGAATGCACAGTTTCTTAATCACTCTCAGTTTTTGGAGTGGGGCATGCAGATGATCCCATAAATGGTGTTTGTTTGCTTAACTCTGCTATTAAGTTACACTTGTCCAAATAGCAGATTCTAAGTAACGGTATGTTACATACACATTAAAACTCTCTGAAGCAATTGATATGAAAATATTAAGATTTCATCCAAAATATAATTCCAAACAGCTTATAGAACCTTAGGTGGAAAGCCACCAAGTTCTGCTAAAAATGTCACACCCTTTCAAAAACAGCACTAAAAACATTCTGTATCTGCTTTAGAAACTATTGCACAGGGCAAAAGTATTCTTACTACTTTAAAAAATATAAATAAACCTGGGCATATCACCTTTTCCTTGTAACACTGGCACAAGTGAACTCCTAATCTGCCTTCTGAGAAAGAAGGGTGGGAAGAGGGGGATTAAGACGAAGAATTAAAAATAATGCATTTTACAGGTTATTTTTTATGGAACTGGCTGTTCATTAAGATTTGAGAGACTCTTTGACAAGCCAGATGAAAACAACCATACCCAGAGAGAAAGGCCAGTATTCAACAAGGCCTCAATGTAGCCACTAGTTTGTGCTTCAACTCAAGTGAACCTTCCCAGCAGCTTTTCTGTAATCTGTAACAGGGGTGTTCCTTCACATTGAAGATAAGTCTGTTTGGGATTTATACTATTCTGATGTTCTCTACAGGCCAATAAAAAACAATCACTACATGAATACCATTGGTTCAGGTACTCCATACTTTTAGGTCCTGATGCTACCAGTTCATCCAGTTTCAGTTTGAACAATTTCTGACCCAAGCGATTTCAAGCCAGGGATCTAATTTGCTGGGGAAGAGGCTCTGCTCAGTTACTACCTCATAAAACTGCAATTTAAAGTCAGGTTTATCACCAGACTTCAGTGATATCTGGATAGGGTTTCTACAGGTAAGTGATGTGCTCAGAAGTCATATACTCCACGTATCAAAGCAACTCTGCAAAGCAGCTTTGCTTTTGAAAAAGAAAATAAAACAAATGCTGCCACCAAGCCTAGAACAACAGGTATTTAAACAACCAGGCTTCAACACCAATAAAAAGAGTAAACACTTCTGGTTAAAAAGGTCTATTTAACAGATAATAACCATTTTAAATCAGTTCATTGTAACACTTCAATAGGCACCCGCGAGCCCCTCAATGCTTGCCACATTAATAATACTCAGTAGAAACAACAAGTCACCAGAGTTAACTGGCACAGGTATTTTGAATGAGGAGATTAAAAAAAACCAAAAGGATTGCCATTGCTACCAGTGCACTGGGAAATCGAAGGGGCGATAGATGTAAAGGCTGCAATCACTTCTGCAGAATCAGGACTTAAAAATACAGTCACATACATGTTTTTCACATACAGTTTACCTCAGAATTTTAAACAATGTTACACATTTTATTATTGAGAAAAGATGACACCATTGCAGAAAAATAAAATAAAATTCGTTTTTAACAGGACATGTGTTTTACATGGTGATATAAAAAGTGTAAGGGGAGCCTGGAGGGGAAGAAAGGGAAATGGAAGTAGAACAACAACAAAAAAACCCAACCAAACAAAAAAATCCCACAACACTACTCCAGAAAAAGTAAAACGCTAAAACAAATTCCAGATGTGTAAGTCTGAAGGTTTTAGCTTTTTCAAATACACAGCTACGTGTGCCTTTCACAATAACAGTCACAGCTGAACGATATACTTTTTGTACTACTGCACCCTTCAACAGGCCAGTCTGCAAGTTAAAACAAATAATATATAAACTGCTAAACTGGTAAATATGCAATTATGGATTGCTTTTAGGTGTTATAAAAACCTTGTTTACATATCTAATGGCTCATTATTTAATGGTTCATCACTTAAATTCAAACTGTGCTTCACAGTTTTCAGTTCAGACACACTGAAACCCAGCAGCACAGATGGCTGGAGATTTTTTATCGCCCTTAAGCACTTACTCCTCATTTTTCCGAAGACTGATGCAACATCAATTTTCCATGCATATAGTAGCAGGGAAAGTAATTCCATCTCTTTTTTAGAAGGATATGGCCTCTTGTGGAAGTAGTCTGACAAAAACTGTTTTTGTGCCTCAAACGAATTGTGATCGTACTGATTAGGATCCACAGCCAGAAAGCGAAGATCCTCACTGGAAGGAAGCTTCCTCATCTCAGTCCTCATCTTCTGTCGTTTGAAAGGCACTACCCCTGAACTCACTTCTTTCTCTGGAGACAGAGCTATGCCAGCACTTAAGCTCAGAGGCTGCTGTTCCTTACTTCTTTGGTCTTCTGCAACAAAGCAGGAATCAGATTGCCTTCTTTTCAGTATCAACGAAACATGCTTTTCACCATTCACAAACAGCAGCTCTTCTCTCTCAGTACGCTCAAGCTGCATCTTCAGGCTTGAGTTGGTATCTTTGTCTTTGGGAGCACTTCTACAACGGAGCAAATGTACAGCAATGGCTGTTAGAGTCATATTTCCAGTGTACACACCACAACAGTGGATGCACTTGAAAGCAGGAGACTTCAAAATCGTATGTACTGTTGGCATTATATGATGCCGCTCTTTCAAATGCTTTTCATAGGTTTCTTTACCAGCAAACGTACCTAAGCAAAAGGGACAGGTAAACATTTTTCTGGTGCATCTCCTGTTCGCTTCTGCTGTCTGAGGCTTCACTTTGATGTAAACAGGGACAAGAATTGTTGAATTTATTCCAACAAGAACTGCCATATGTACTTCTCTTTCACCCATGTCTTCATTTGGTAACACTGTATTGAAATCAAAGTGTGGGAACACCAGGTCACCCTGAGCATCGTTAACCAGCTGAAATCCTCTGTTGCTGTAATTGGCATGCAACTGCTTCCTCCCACTGTGTCTGGTTTTGTTGTGTTCCAGGAGGCTTTTTAAGTCATAGAAAGTTCCTGTGCAAAACAAGCAAGATAAGCCATGCATGAAGAGATGTTTCATGAGCTCTTCCTCACAGAGAAAACATTTACAGGCATAACAACGGATCGCCTTTTCTGTCATCCTTAGAAAGGGTGCACAAGCTGCGAGTTTGTCGGGTTCTGGGATTTCTACTTTTACTTTGCGTGGTTTGTGGGCCACCTCCATGTGCACCTCATAGACATTTGATGGGAAAAGCTCATTGCAAACAGGGCAAGTCTTCCACTGCTTGGCCTGTCTGATAGCCTGGCTTGTTTCAGGACCAGGTGGGGAGGCCTGTAAGGACACATTCTCAGAGGTCAGAACCATGGGAGGAGAGGGTGCACCGGCAGGTGACTGGGACAGCTGAGCCACCGACCCAGACTGCATGAGCTGGATGGGCACCTGCGGGGGTGTAACAGTCGCTACTCCACCACCGGGAGGTACAGGCAAAGTAACTGAAACTGGGGCAAGCGTGTACGTAGGTATCCCATTAACCTGCTTCCCTGTGGGAATCAACTGCCTCAGGATAGGGCCTGCAGTCAAAAAAGTTGCATTTTGAGAAACTGGAGGTTGAACTGGCTGATTTACTGGAATAACTGCTGGGGCAACAGGTTGATTAAGCTGAAGAAACCCAGGTCCGACAGGCGGTCTGACAGGAACTACCCCAGAGGCAACCGGCTGGTTCAGCTGGAGAACACCTGACCCAACTGTCTGTGCCACAGGAAAGACCCTGGGATCAATGGGTCTGTTCATGTTCCCAAGTGACTGGTTGACAGAGAGAACTCCTGGAGCAACTGGTTGATTCACTGGGAGGACTCCTGGTACAACTGGTTGATTCACAGGGCTGACATGCTGAGTAACAGGCAGCGTTCCAGCTGGAACTGGACCATTTCTAGTACCAATGGGCTGATTAACAGGAAAGAGCCCAGGACTGACAGGCTGGTTAAGAGGAAGAACTGCAGGGGCCACAGTTCCATTTATGGTCCCAACAGAATGATTAAGAGGGAGCCCATGAGAAACAATGATAGGCTGGGAAGGAGATGGCGGAATACTAATGTTGTTCTGACCTACAGGAGGATTGCTGGGAACAAGAGTGACATGTGATGGCGTAACGACTGGAGCAGAAGTCGTATGTGGAAGGCTACCAGAGGCACTTGGAACAGTCAGTGGTCCGACTGTGTTTTGAACTGCTTTTGGCTGCACCGCACTCTGGTTTTGATTACTCTGTGGAAATGCAAGCTGGATGCAAGCTGGAGCTGTGATGGAACCCGCTGGGACAACAGCAGGCCCTGCAGATGGAGGCGCCAGCGCCACACTTTGGAGAGGCTTTGGAGCAATAGTCGTTTGTCCAGGTTTCTTAATACGTTCTGAAATCACTGATCGAAGTTTGTTCTCCAGGTCTCGGTGTGTTTCAGCTGTCAAGATATGATACATTAAAGAATCTGGGCTGTTTGCAGAAGCATTACACTTTTTACAGTAGTATTCAATTGAATTTGCTGTACTATCATCAGATTTCTCACCAAAATACATACTTATTAAATTTTTAAAATGGTGCATCAGCACATGCTTCTTCATATTGTAATACAGGGTGTCTGTGAAGTGACATTTTAGGCATGTGAAGTTTATGACATCACTCTTATATTGTTTCATGCCATCCAAAATGCTGACTGTATAGTTCTGTATCCTTTTATTAGATGAATGAAACATCCGGATGTGTTTTCCCACTACTTTGGGATGAGAAGCAAATGCACATTTTGGGCAAGAAACCACCATCTCTTGCTCCTCTTCATCCTCATGGTAGCGATGCAAGTGATTCTTGAATGAAGTAAGCAATTTTGACGAGAACTTGCATAAGCTGCAGCAGTACGGCTTTGTTCTGTATCTCTGCAAACAAAAGAGAAACATCCACTTAGAAACTGCCAGTTCCTACCTTTCTGTCACCTGTTTAAAAATAAGTCTACACCAACACCTGCCAAAAATGCCTTCACTGGACGTATAGCATGTATCTTCCCCATTTCTTCCATTTTTGAAAAGCAGATTTAAAGATGACATACTTAAAGGGAGAAACACCTGTGCCCTTTTTGTTTCACAATAATTTATTAAGCTTTAAGTGAGTTAATTTCTACTACAGTTCACAAGAAGTCATTCTGAAGCCCGTTTTTAAAGACAGGAATCACAGAACAAGCTAAGAAGAATTTGTATGCCACCATACACAGGAGGTTAAGCAGTAGCAATTAGGAATAACAGCTCTTCTAATATGACACTTTTAAAGCTTTATTTAGTTAAGGGCCAGCCTAGAGAGAGAGAAAACAGAACAGGTAGGGACCATTTTCTGTGTTTCAACAGCCTACTCTTTACTGAAAACTCTCCAGAAGTACCTTCCCAGAAAAGCCACAAATTAGTAGTTTTTTTAAGAATATTTTTTGAAGCCAAAATAATACTAGAAAAGAATAAAACCTCCTTTTGTGATAAAGCAGCAATGACCTATTCGTCCAGTCTCATACAGACTGGACATCCCATCACAATTTTTTTCAGAAATTTCCTCTAGCACACTCATTATAGAGCAGGAAAGTATCTAACTGTATAAGAATATACCTAACTAGCCTCCACTAAGCAGTGCTTTGGCCCCTCAGTTATACATCACATGACAGCATGACTCTTTGTATCCACATGAACCTTATTTGCTCTTTATGAAAAACTGGTAGCCCTGTCAACCATTTTTACCGATCAGTTTCCTAGGAAATTAACCCTGGCTCCTGCCAAAAACTACAGAATCACAGCAACATCCATGTGACAAAGCTGCACTCTCAGACATCTGGTGGAATCAATCTGTTCCCTCTGACCTGTTTTACGTCTTACTGATTTCTGCCCTGTGTGAAACAGAACCCAAAGGGAACAAGCTGTGCCACCAATACAGTATCCAGCCTAGTTAGATCATCCATGTACATGTCACTGAAATGTGAAGAACAGTAACAAAATATGTGCAGGGATTTTTTTTTTTGCAATTTCATATAGCCTTGGAGGTTATAGTCAGTCATCTACAGATAACAGCTAGCCATCTACTAGCAGTACTAGATGAGTCTCCTGATGATAACCAAAATCTAAGCTCCAAATTCAAGAGACTGGGTCAGATAATACTGGCTGGCTAAGGCTGGTGAAGAAGTATCCTGCTAAGGAATCACTGAATTATCTTCTATTTATACTCCAGGTGTCTAATCTCAGTCACTGGTAAACAGCAACAGAGCAAATTAGCAGATGCATCAATCTTACTTTTGAAGTGTATTCCCTGGAGAAAGGCCACTGACACTACTGAACTAATGAAGCACACAGAACATCATTAAAAAGATGCACCTCACCAGCCTCACTTCTGAAGGAGCCAGGTGACAAAGAGAGGTGACTGCTTATTTTAATTCATTGTCCAAGACTTATAAAAGCTTATAAAATACACATAGTGTCGTGCATTGTCAGTTTTTCCTTGCTGCAAAGTATGAGCAATTGCTGTAAGATGCAGTGAGAACACTCTATAGGCAAGTGGTCCAACTGCTGAGTCAATTTACTATTCTGCAGTAATGATGGTCAAACAAGTATTGAACAGGCCCAGTGCCTGCATACTGCAAAGTCTAGGGAAAACAGCACTCCATGTCTTCTTAGAGAATTTGGTTTTTGATGAAGGCAAAAATTATGAGACTGCCATCAAAAGAAAAAAAAGTTTGGTACCTCAAGTTCTATCAAATTCTAAAGTTCCATTACTTCACTCAAAATAACCCCAACAACAACAAAAAAATCCAAACCAATTCTCTCTCAGGAGAACAGAAGCACGTGGAAGTCTGCTGCTTTGATATTCTCTGTATGGAACAGAGATCTTCCACATGAAATCACTTTGCCAGCATGTTCTCCTTGCATACTCATCTGATTTGCTTTTTATGCTCACAAGTGCTACTACAGCCTACCAAGTGTGTCCCAGTCTTATAGAAAATTTGACAAAGCAAAAATTGTAAGCCCCTCAGGAAAAACAAAGAATTTTAGAAACTGATAATCAAACCCCTCAACTGTACAAATGGAATCCAAAAAAAGGCTTATTAGATGTAAAAGAAATGACTCTGAGTGAGTAGTAAATCTTGGGGGCTAAAACAAAAGAGGCACACTTTGTAGATTCCACACAAAAGATAGTTTATTCAAAAAACTCCATGGAGAGACAAAAGACAGGTAAAAAGCCAAGCCCCCACTAACTTTTCCTTACAGAATGTATCATAACCTTCTTCCCACCCATAGCTGCATCTCATAGGTTGAAACCACAGTGTCTATAAATCTCATTACAGCTTTAATTGGATGACACATCTTCAGCAGATGTTCATTTTTGCTATGAGAAAAGTTATCTCTTGAAATTCTTTTCCTATGAGCAGAATAACTCAAAGCCTTCTTATCTTCTTTGTTTTTGCTAGCTTGTTGGCCTTTCTCACAGAACTAACTCGCACCTGTTAGAAGGCCCCAAAACTCTGTCTGTTATTCTAAAAAAAACTTTTTCTTAACTCAAAAATCTCTTATTATTCCTACAGTTAGAGACATTGAGAAAAACTTGCTTAGTCCTGCTCCAAAGAACACACCCCAGAACGCAGCAGCATCACTGCTCTGTGGTTTCACATTCCCCACACCCAGAGACACTCAGAAGGACAGGACAAGCCTCCAAGAACTGGAGTTCATCCAGAATTGTTAATGTCTCCCTAAAAACAGTACTATTGGTGGAAAGCACCAATTTTGTTTAAAAAGGTATCTTCTCCAGCCTACTGAATTTCCAGTGTAGCTCAAACAACTTATTTTCCCCTTATGATAACAACTTTGGAATAGAACATCCTGAAGGACCAACTTCTTTTCTCCCAAATTTAGGCAGCATAATAAACGAATGGCATATATCAAGGAATCATGATGGCTTAAAGAAAATGGATTGGAACAAGTTTACTATCCAGAAGACACAGCTTGGCCAATCTGCTCCCCAGCATCACATTACCAACTGTTCACTGAAGTTCATCAGATCAGATTCCAATCTTGGGGTTTTTTGTCAGATACAGATAGTCATGCTGACTGGCTGAGTCAGGACACTTATTTCTCCCTTCTGGTAAGAGATCAGGTCTCTCTGCCTTGTCTCCCTTCAGACAACAGGAAGGAAAGAAGATTCCTTCTCCAGTACACAATTTTTAGTTATTTTCCATTTTTCACTGAAATGGCTAATCATTTTTCCTAAAGAACTGGTGAAGGAAGAGAAGCTTCCCTTGGTCCATCTTCATCCTCCTCTTCCCTATTTCATGTCTGAGGAGGAAGGGGAACCTTCCCTGCTCACCTTACACAGATCCTCCAACACTGAACTTTCTTTAGTCAGAAATAGAGGAAAAGGGAAAAGAGACAAAAGCAGCAAGACCAGAGCTCAGATAACATGTTGGATGGGGCCAGAACACCTGATAAAAGAAGATGCTTTTTATGTGCATAAAGAAGAAATAAAAAAGGAGGGAATAAAAGAGAAACCATCCTAAAAATTAACATGATTTATTCCATTCACCTAAACTAAAGGTAGTCTTTACTGAAGGTAACTGTAAGCCTCATCTGAAGTGGCACTAAAAGGCTCAACACAATCTGTCCCTGGTCAAACAAAAAGTCACATTTGAGTCTTTCATCCACAAAGTCATGTGAGCAGATCAACCTCCAGTCTTAAATGTGTGAACACGAGTTCAGGAAGGGAGAAATAGCAGACAACGCAGACAAGGGTCCTAAAGGGCAGCAGGGATCAATTTCTACTTAATGACAGCTTGGCAAAGACCGAGTGGCTTTGTTTGATCAGACTGTATGGTGGGCACTGCAACTATTCTTCTTTGAAGCCTTAGTTTGTTTTAAAGATGGTAAAGGCAGATGTTTTAAAAGCTGTTCCACATACACAAACCTAACTGGAAATAGTTCTCCACAGCCACCCTATGCCAAGGCACTAATGATAATTTCAGCTTAATTCACTCACACCTATGCAATCACATTTTCACCCTTCCAGTGAAACAAGAGCCATGTTGTACACAAGATCATGTTAATACTACACACCAAATTAGGCTAAAAAGGCAGCACATTAGTGTGACATCTCGAATACTGATGCTCAAGGTTGTATCCTTAAAGACAGAAAACGACATTTAGTCCTTATAACCAGCCACATTACAGGGGAAAACACAGAGGAAATGTAAGATTATTCCCTGACTAACAGGACTTAGAAAACAAATATCAAAGCTATTTTTTAACCATAAAAAAGTTGTATTCCAATTTTCAAAACTTGTAAAATTCAGCAACTCCACATACACATCTACTCAGAATTTCTAACGCAAATTTTACATACCTTCCTTTTGCCCACAGGTTCCCAAGGAGAGACATCACTCCAAGAAGTGTTACAAAAGTAGCTTTCACCTGCATCGAAACTTTGAAGATTCTAAAAGAAAAACAAAAACAAGAACTCATCTGCTTTAGCAGTCTGTTTTGAATGTGAAGAAATTCTCAACAGAAAATAAGGAAAAAAAAAAAAGGAAAATCCACATTAAGAGAGGATGACTCAGAAATGCATACAATATTCAGATATATGCCCCAAAACTCCCTTAAAAGAAATTACTTCTTTGACCACTCTTTGATTAATTTTACCTCAAATATTTCTTCATGTGACTGGCTGGTAATACAGTAGGAATTCTAAACATTTCATAGTTACTGAAAATAATATAGGGAGTGAAAGTATTTACCCTTTAATTCCATTGCTTCCAGCCAAGTTCACAGCAAACACTGAAAGGTATCTTCCCTCTCTGCTTTCCTTCTCCTGCATCTGTAGGATTTCACTGCTTACCTCCATTTATTAACTTACCACTATGCTTTACTTTGCAACACATTTTAGTATTAAATCTTCATAGCACTGCTATACTTTTAGCTTGAAAAAACAAAAGACAGAAGCTGGTTTCCAAGAGCTGCAGTATTTTCCTACAAGCTGTAAAAGCAACAATATTATCATGTCTGAACAACCCTGTCAGGGTAAGCAACTCTCCTTACAGCATTCTTCTAATCATTCCCATCAGAGCAGTTTGTTCCTCAAGCCAGAGCCAGCTACTATCCTAAAAATCCTAAGTCCGTCTTCAGTTTTGAGGCTGACACATATCCAAACACAAACTTAATTAAAAAAAAAAACAAACAACCAAACAACAACAAAAAACCACTAGATTTCTATTTCCTAGGCATTCCTGAAGGCCCCAGGGTAGCTACAACAGCCCACTAGAGGGCCTTGGATGAACTACAGGCTACAAACCCAGGCCTCACGCGTAGAAAACCAGCATTGCTTCTCCCCTCACATTCCCCTTCCCGTTCACAAACCCCTCTTCACTCAAAATTCTGCTCTTGAGAGAGCAAGACATTTTTACCTCTGCACCAAACACCACTGGAACAGCAGAAGGAGGTAATAAATAACATTTAAGATCAGATGACCTTACAAGGAGTGGAATTCATATATCTAATAGCTTGTGGTTAATAAAATGCAATATTTATGTGAAATTTAGCAGCAACAGGGCATACAATGAGCAACAAAGAGCAACATGTACCAACCCAAAAAATACAGAATCCGACTTAATGCAGGCTCTGTTTGCACTAGGTTCCTGTACATGCAAATATGAGCATCCCTGTGTGTTTCACAAATTACAGGAAGCCAGAACATCATGCCAGTGATAATCTGATTTAAATTACATTATCCAAGAATTCAGAAAAATGTAGCTGAGTTTGCAACAAGCTTTCTAGCTTTCTCAACAGTCAAGTCTGCCTGAGGAGAAGCCAGAAAAGCTCAGGGCAACAATAAACAAATCCCTTTCCATGTAATCAACACCTAGACACTGAAAGAGTCATCTATTTGCCCTTCAGCCAAATCATCTAATAAAAAAAACCCCCAAACCAGAAACACCTTGGAAGGAATTCTTGCGTGGAACAAGAGAAATCCCAGAACTCTGAAGAACTATGTTTGACAGAGAAAATTAAATCATTTGATATTTACTAATTATTCTTCAGCTGAAAATGCTGGAGCAAATCACACACGGTTAAAAAAGTTTTCTTAAAGTTTATGGCTTATCTCAAACGTTCTGCTTTTGCTTTGAGAGACTTAAACACCAGATTCCCACAAGCCAAATGCATGTGACAATACATCTAGATAATTTTGCTGAAACAGCTACTTCCTACAGACAAATATTTACTGCTAAATGTAACCATTCTTAACAAGACAATTAGGCAGTGGTGCAAATGTCTACTGTGAACACTTGGTTTAAACAGAGAACTGCTAATTTTGTTATGCCTTTACCCCATTTCTGACTCTCTCACAGGAGGGGAGGAAAACAGAAGGGAAATGTAACAAGAGGGACAAAACCCCCCTGAAAAGCCGGACTAATCCTGATGCAGAATGTGTGTTTTTACATTGAAGAGAAACACATTTTTACACTAAGAACTGTTCTCCCCTCTGTATTAAAACCATCACTGTTTTCCAGAATAAATAGATAAAGAGCTCAGGGTTTAAATTAATAAAGAGATAAACAGAATCACAGAATAGTCTGGGGTAGAAGGGACCTTTAAAATTATCCAGTTCCAACCCCTGCCATGGGCAGGGAGGCCACTCACTGCACCACATCACCCAGGGCCCTCTCCAACCTGGCCTTGCACATGCCAGGGATGGGGATTCACAACTCTGTGCAACTTGTGCCTCATCACCCTCCAAGTAAAGAATTTCTTTCCAACACCTGACCTAAATCTGCCATCTTGCAATTTAAACCATTGCTGCCCCTTGTCCTCTCACTATCCTCCCATACCAAAGTCCCTCTCCCTCCTTTTTGTGAGCCCTCTTTAGGTACTGGAAGGCTGCAATGAAGTTTCCCCCCAAAGCCTTCTCTTCTGCAGTGTTACCAACCCCAACTCCCTTAGCCTGTCTTCGAAGCAGAAGTCTCCTCTCCATCCCTCTGATCACCTTCCTGGCCCTAAGAGCACAGTATGTTAGATAAGCTAAAGCAGTTTATTAAAGGAAAACCTCTGACATCACAGTGTACTTAAACATACTACCTGGAGAATCAAACTAGTAATCCAGCACAAAAGGCTCATGTTTTCTTCCAGCAGCTAAAACTTAACCCATTTGGTCTCTAAGCTACAAAAAGATACAAGTCATATGTGAAATTCCTCCACCTTCCCCCTTCACCAACTGTTGTCCATTATCATGCCTAATTAGAACAGCATAAGACCAATTTTAAGACCAGATGGAAAGTCACATTTGTATCCTATAATTTCACACCATTTCCCGAATTCGCAAGGAGCCCAGAAATCAATCTCAGTATTTGATAAAACAAACAAACTTTGGCTACTTCTCACTAGATGGTCTTTAAAGTCCCTCCAAACCCAGGCCATGATTCCACTCTATAAAGACCTCACACACCCCATGCTATCAAAAAGAAATACCATCATCATATGAGCCAAGTACAAATCAAACTCTAGAAACCCTTTCTCCTGCTGCTAAAGTTGTACCAAAACCAGCCCCAGATTACCTGAAAAAAAAATTCCTGAAGTTATGAAATTGGTTTAAGGGAGAATTATTTGCAAAAACAAGTAACACGTGGCCCAAACCTCAGTGCATTTTCCACATTATAAATGTTTACTGGGTTTCCCACTACCACCATTTATTAAAAATGAATCAAACCCAACAAAACACACACTAATGCACACTACACACACACACACAAAAACCCAACCAAACACAAATCACCTTACTACTCATTCAGCATTAAAGTCCATACTGCAATCAAAGAGTTAGACTGCAAGCAATTTCACAGTCATCAAAACACTTCTACTTCAGTCAAGACAGACTCAGGTTCTGAGTTAGAGGTTTGATTACAAAACAATATGTAATACAATAAAAACAGTAAGTGGAAATTACTAGACATTACAATTTTCCCTGAGCTATTATGACTTTTAGATACATCCAACATTGTTCAACTGTTCCAAAATTAGTTATCTATGTGTGATTTTTTTTTATAATAATTTGCTTACAGTTTCAGAAAAAAACACCACAAAAGACACCAGAGCACCCCTACAGAGGATTAAACCTACTTCAGTTCCATCACACATAACCAATCCAAACTCTTGGCTGTGATCAGTGTGGAGTCATGAATATACTGAACAGCCAGAAGAGCCTGTGCCCCAGCTCACTGCAATACACTCCTGTTTAGTCACTGAGCTGCATTACTGTGTTTGCACCTTTCCTGGTATCAGCCTTGCCAATCTGCTGCTGTGCATTTGTCCTGATCCCTGCACAGAATTTTCTCCCGGAAGGGGCAATAATGGTACTGGGGTCACCTTAATTGCCCCAGTACACTGGCACATACTTCTTAAGATGCAGAACCAAACTAGAACTCAGTAAGACAATTTTGGTATTTTTCCCTGGTCACAAAGTTTAAAGGCCTGCAACAAGATTACTGGGTTTATCTGCACCTCCCGTTTCAGAAATTCTGACAATCTCTGCTCCCCTTCAGAGGTTTGCCCGTGATGTGTGACATCTCTGAGTAGACTCAAGTCCTCATCTGCTTGTGATTTTAAAAAAATTGAAAAAAAGCTGCTGCCTAGCACATAAATAACAGTTCACTGGTCTGTGGTGTTTTACCTGAAGCTGTAATGTTCCTTTTGTTTAAACATTATTAGCAGAGAATGAGCAGTACCATCTATAACACATCTTGTTGAGAAATACGTTTTCTTTCAATGCTACATATTAACACACTAAATTCCTCCCTTGGCATCTGAGCTGTCATTAATGAGTAATTCTTGAAGTGGGATGCCCACATAAAGATCCATGGCAGAGAAACATCATATAAACACTAGAAAGTGAAATATTTTTCAAGGGTTTGCATTTCAGGTTGGTTTACATTCTTTCAAATGCTTTACCTTCAACAATTCCCTGCAGTTGTCAAGCCCAAGATCCACAAGAATGTCCTTCACCTTTTTTCGAGCCTTCCTGACATTATCAAGATTTTGAACAGGAATTTGAAACATTTTGCACTTTTCCTGGAGAAAACACAACAACAAAAAAACAAACACAATAAAGTGATGGAATACTTGAACACAGGCACTTGCACTTAACAGTGTTAAAAATTAAAATCCAAACCAACATAGAATAGAACCATTTAGATTGGAAAAGACCTCTAAGATCATTGAGTCCAACGGTTAACCCAGCACTGCCAAGTCCACCACTAAACCATGTCCCTCACCACCACACCTACATGTCTTTTAAATACCTCAGGATGAGGGCTGAACCACTTCTCCTGGCAGCCCACTGCAGTGCTTGGAAGCACTTTCTGTGAAGAAGTTTTTCCAATTATCCAATCTGAACTTCCCTGGGTACAACTTGAGGCTGTTTCCTCTTGTCCCAGCTCTTGCTCCTTGGGAGAAGAGGCTGACCCCCACCTCACTACAACCTTCTCTCACGTAGTTGTAGAGAGTGATACAGTCTGATCTGAGCCTCCTTTTCTCCAGGCTAAAAACCTTCAGCTCCCTCAGCTTCTGCTCATAGGACTTGTGCTCCAGATCCTTCACCAACTTCACTGCCCTTCTCTGGACACGCTTCAGCCCCTCAGTGTCTTCCTTGTAGTGAGGGAACCAAAACTGGGCACAGCATCAAGGTGTGGCCTCACCAGTGCCAAGTACAGAGAGACAATTGGCTCCTGCTGGCCACACTATTTCTGATACAGGCCAAGATGCTATTTCTTAAATAGGAAACCCCAAAATTCTTGAGCCAAAGAACTGGTCTCACTGATATTTCCCAGCAGATCACTTGATTGCTCTTAAAGGAAACAATCTGATTCTTGGGGGGAAAAAATTCTTTACATTTCTACATAAAATTCCAAGTTTTTCTTTCAGACCTCCTTGTATCTACACAGCAGGAATACATGTTTCGTGCAGTTTTTGTAAAAGGACATGAACACCAGAATTTTACTAAGTTCTATTCATCTTGTTCAAGCAGGAGAACTTCAACATCTTTCACCCTGAAAGTGAGCATCAAGATGAGAAGTCTTTGATAAGTTCTTTTTCTGTCACGTATGTACATGCTTAGAATATGATTCCCAGTAAAATCTAGATTTCCCGCAGAAGTTTCTGCTGTTGTAAAGTGATCAGGTATCCCCATGGGCTTAGCTTTAGAAGTATGTGCCTTTGTCGACTGTTCCCCAATGACAGCAAAATGCAATTTAGATTTGAGATTTAAGAGACTTAAGAAACTAAAATGGGCACAGAACGCAAAAGAACTACCCTGCACTGAAAAAGGTCACTGGGAGCTTCTCAGGTATTTGGTTCTTAAATAGCTGGCAGAGGACCCAGGAGCATTTACAACACCTTAGTCCTTATTTCTAAATAATTTATCCATCCAGGACAAGCCTGAACAAGAAAAAAAAATCATACCAAAAATCCCCAAACAGTACTTCAGCCTTGACTGTCTCAAATGTCTTGAAAAGCTGCACTTCACCAAAAAAACCAACATCCCTCTCAACACAAAATCTTTGCCTCAGATGACAAGACTCTCCTGCAAACAGCTGCAAAATCCCCTTGCACTAAGACACTAGCTACAAGCCAAGCCTCAATAAATCCTCCCACACACACAACAAACCCCCAAAAGAATATAAAAATACTTTTTACTCTGTCTGTAAACCCCCCAAACCTTAACTTATGCACAAAACATACAATTGAGGGTTTTCTAATTAAAATTCAAACAACTCACATACTATTCTTCTCGTCTTCTCCCCCAAAAGGAAAGGTGTGTAGAGAGACGTGGAGAGGGAACCCCATTTGACAGACACTAGTCTGGTTTTCTAATGTTTTTGATCAGCAAAAAGTCCAGAAGACATTCTGATACCATTGGAGTGCGTGTAGAACAGGAACCTATAGAGAATGGAAGAAATCAGAGTAACTGGTCTGGCATTCTACCAAAATCCAAGGAATAAAAATAGGACAAAAAAATCATCTTTTTAAAGTGAAGTCCACTGGGAATTTGCAAAGTCTCTGGTTAAAGCTTTATGGTCAATCCCTCTATGACAGAAGGTTATGCACATCATTTCATGGTCCACTGTAGGTAACAGCAGAGCTGACTGATGCCAACATGCTGAGATCAGCCAGAAGATGTGGCTCACTAAGTTGGCCTCTACTGGAAACAGTTCCTCCATCTCAGTCCTTCGACTCACACACTGATGCTACTGAAAAAGGTGAAGCAGACATTTCTTGAGGCATATCCAGCTCACGAAACAAAACCACTGGTCTACAAAGATGGTGTAGTATCCAACTTCCATGTACCTCAAGAGTTTTCTTAACCAGTAATCTTCCTGAGATGGAAATCGTTAATCCAGAAGAAAGAAAAATACATACACACAAGAAAAGAAAGCTAAATACAAATTACTTATTTTCCAGTTTTCAAGTAGCTGGTCTTCAATCCAAAACCACCACGTGCAAACATGTGTAAGATTATTCAGCTGCTACTTAAACTACCTGCTTGGGAGTAAGGCTTTAAAGTCACTCATCTAACACCAGAATCACAGAATGGTTTGGGCTAGAAGGGACCTTAAAAATCATGTAATTCCAACCCTCTGCCATGAGCAGGGACACCTTCCACTATCCCAGTTTGCTCAAAGCCCCATCCAATCCGGCCATGAACCCTTCCAGGGATGGGACATCCACAATTTCCCTGAGCAACCTGTTCCAGTGTCTCCCTACTCTCACAGTTAAGAATTTCTTCTTAACGTCTAATCTGAAATCTACCCTCTTGGATTCTCTGTATCCATTAGACCATCATAAAGGTTACAAAATCTCACCCTTCTAAACCTACTCCCTCAAAACCTCAATTCCCTGATTACTATGCAGTTTATTATCCAAAATATTTTACTACTAATTTGTTTTTTCTTTTATTTTGGATATTCTTCAAGCCTCAAGTTGCATTTTGTTTCCATTTGTTGGTACACATCCCATTCTTAACCAGCAAATTCAAAATGAAAGGACATAAAAACTAAATCAGAGTTACTCTAGCCCAAGAGACTCGATCCTTTAACTGTGCTGCCTACCTACAAGACAAATTTATCCTTAATTGCTTTGAACTGTTGTTCCCAAAAAACCTGATAATCCACAGAGTTTTCACAGTCAGTACCATTTCATAAACAGAACCAAGGCAAGCTAACAGCAAAATGAAAGAATCATTTTAGCAGCTGATGCCTCAAATTCAGTTGTAAAATATCTGGTCAACTCTTGCTCAGACATTTTATCCATCAGTCTATTCTTGCATTTTCTGGTCATTTAGAGAACACCTCCATAATGATACAACAAACTCAAGTTTTATGCAACCCTACAGTTTCCATCCATTTATGTAACATCTGTTACCATCGATTATAACATCTGGATACAGTCACCTTTCCAACAAAGGTCACAAGTGCAACTTTTCCCTTCCAGTTCTACTGCAGTATTTTAAGACCAGCCTAAACAACAAAGTAACAGTCTGGACAGTATCTTAGTAGTCAAAGTCACTGGTCTGCCAAGTAACTATCTTCTACTGTCAATTCTCCATATTAAAAAACAAGGAAAATACTAATATTTCACTTCCTCAAACTGAAAAATCACCACGAAATGGAAAGTTCTTATTTCTTCTACTCCTTAGAGCACTAGTCATCCACCTTGGAAAGCACCTCAAGAGGACAAGCAGTCCAGCCTCCTCCAAGCAGGCTCAGCCATTAATTGCAAACAAGGCACCCTGTTTTGGCCAGTCAGGGCTTGAGAAACCTCCACAGGCAGAGGTTTGGCAGCCTCTCCCAGTGACAAACTGAGCTCACGGTGAGAGCTTTTCTCTTTACATCAAATCAGCACCACTTCAGTTTGTGTTCCTACAGAAAACAGGCATCTGCAAGCAAATTAAACACAGAGCTGGTAAGGAGCTGGAGTAAGGAAGATGCACCAATGTGTCTTCAATGTGGAGGCAAATAATTCCAGCAAAATCCAGTGCACTTGATAATCAGGCATTTCTGGAGTTTTCAGGAAAAGAGGCACCCTCAAAGAAACCATTAAAATATACACAAGAAAATGGCTGTAATGGAACCATTTTCAGACACCAGGTAATCCATACAGAAGCCACATCTCCAGATGTATTCCTAGGAACGTGGCCTTCACTAGTCCATTGCTGATGGAACTGCTTATAGTAGGAAAATTATGAAAGGCTTATGGAATTTTGTCCTTTCATATTATCTACCCTGGACACTGAATTAGTCTTATTTATCTGGTAACTGTCCTCAGTAACTGATAGAGAGATTTTTATAAAGACTTTAGTTTTTATAAAGACTTTTATAAAGACTCAAGTCTTTATAATGGTTTATACGTTTGGGGACTTTGGGTGGGAATATTTTTAAAGGTGTTTTGGGTTTTTTTTAAAGGTTTCTTTACCAGCTTGTATTTCAGCAGTTATCAGAATTTAGAAGCACTAATAAAAAATCATTTTCATTTCAGTAAACTCATTAGAAGTTGGTAATATCAGCTGCGAAAACAATAAAAACTTCTTTACTCCCAAAAATAAATGAGAGCACGTGATCTACTATTTGTCAGTCTGAAGCACCAAAATATTGGATGGCAAAGAGAGCAGCAAGGAGGACAGCCCACTGAGACACTGCCTAGAAGGATGTGAGTTCGGCTTGGCCATGTAGAGTTTTACTCTCCTCAATTTTTGTTTTGTTTCTGATAAACTTACAAGTCCTACAAGAAGTCACACCTTAATATCTGCACAACCACATATTACATGGCAGGTTCCACTTCCTGGACTCTTATCTGTGCCTTCTGAGAGAGACCGAACCAGATTTACGAGTATGGCAACACCATCAAAGCTTATCCAGCCCATGGAGGGAGAGGGAAGAAATACGTACAGCTTCCTATCAACTTCTCTAGGTGTTATAACAGCTTTGGAAATTTTTGGAAGATCTGATGCCCTGAAAGCAAAACAGTCAATTGATTAGAACAGATACTATCCTTGTTTATTACTGAATTTGTTGCAAATTAAAATATATTTCAATAAAACTTACTATGAGCAGTTCTGGTCAACAAAGTAATTCCTCTTTATCATCTCAGATTCCAATTTTTATCCAAGTGCAACACAATAGAACTCTAAGGTCAAAAAAACTATTAAACTTTTCTTTGTGCAACTAAGTCGGAAACCTTTGGGTGTCTGGAATCATAGAACTGTTTTTAAAGTCACAATAATTTTGCTGTTTTCATGGCCATAAATCACACACCTGTTACAAAGGTCACCCAGCCCAACACAAAGACAGCCATCACTCCACAGTTGCCAGGAAGAGTGCTCAGGTACATGATTACACAGAAAGACACAGCACATCAACCTGCATCTTACAAGTCAAATCAAAACAAGTTTAGATCACTAACTTTAGCTGCTGCAGTTTAAATAACTATTGTGATGGTTCATTAACACATAATCAAGTCCCTGTTATCCAAGACTAGTCAGAAGAGAAGAAGGAGCAAACTCATTCCAACTGATGGAGCCTTCGTGGAGCACCAACTCACACAACGCTTTGACTCTCTTTGAGTCTCTTCTGGGCATTAGACAGAACTTCGACCGAGTAGGATCCAAGTTCATTCTGTGTGATCTGAGCATGTGCACGGAGCCCACTCCAACCCTGCAGGACTCCTCAGCCCCACGTGTCTGTGACCAGAAGAGCCACACACCAACTCCAGCTGTTCTAGAAGAAGTACAACTGCATTTGTACTGCAGGAGTCTGCCTGGTATAACCCAAAGACTTTGCACTTCACACATGTACCAGAGAGTCCACAGCACAGACAATACAAAACATTAGTAACTCAGCAAGGGGACAGAACTGAAAGAAGACCACAACTGTGCAACAGGTTTCAGTGGAAAGACAGAAATGTTCAAACACAAGTCAGATCTACCAGCATTCAATAAGATTTAACCCAAATCAATGAGCTCCCAAAGGAAAAACACAAGGTGTTACAAAACTGCGTGTGCTCTTCCTTGTTTCTGAATATTTACTGTAATTTGGGAGGGCTGCCTTTTTACAAAACTTTCATCAAATGAACCATAGGAATTAAAGGTCTTATAGCTCACAATACATCTTATTTCTTACCCAGAGTTTGACTAGATGTTGTGCTCAAGAAATCCCCTTTTCTTGATCAAACTTTAACAGAGAGTTTATTAAAAGCAGCACTAGGATTCCTAGAATATAGATATCCCAAGACTGAGTCCTCACTAGTATTTAAGTCTTTACAACTTTTAGGAGATCAAGCACTCATTTTTGATTATAGAAAACTGTTAAGGACAACAATTCCTCCCCAGTAATTTACCTGTCAGAACGTTATCAGTTGTGAGCACAATTTCGACAGTACAGAACTATGAACTGCTGCAGCAGGAGTCAAACACATGCCTTTTATTCAGTTTACAAACCAGGACAACTGGAACTCCCCATTACCTGCTCTCAAGCACAAGGCAACTGCATTCAGATGGGTTTCATCAGGCGGGCTATGTTTTTTGTATTATTAATAAACTTTTTTTTGATGCATGCATTGCTGAGGTACCACAACGATGTTCAACGCGATTCTGCATTCCGCTAATGATGCCATTAGCTGGTGCTGGGTTACACACGCGTGCCATTCCCATCCACGCTACACTTTGCCACAAACTCCTTCAAATTAAAGCAACCCATTAGAAGTAATCCAAACTACTGCTCCATAGACCAAGACAGCCTACTCAGCCGGTTCCTTGGACCCCTATCGCTACAGCGCTGGAATTCGATGACAAACCAGAGGAGCGATGCCAACCAGCCGCTCACACCGGGCTGTCCCGGGGCCCAAGCGCCTCGCTCGATGGCAGATGGGGCCGCCGCGGGCGCTGCCGGCGGGCAAAGGGACCCGTCCCGCCCGGTCGCGCCGCTTCGCGTTCGCAGCGCCCGCCCCGCCNACCCCGCGCTCCGCCCGCGCCGCGACGGCCCCAGAAAGAGAAAATGGCGCTCGATTTGTCCCAGGAAGTGACGTATGGGCTCATTTGCATGCCAGAGGGACAACCAATGGGGAGAGAGCAGGGGCAGTGCTCCCATTGGCTCCGCGGGGGAACTGGGCCGGTCTGGGGGCGGGGCCGAGCGCGGGGCTCACCTGCGCCCCCACTGGTGGCTCTCGCGAGAGCTGTGACGTCATAGGCAGTGGGAGGGGCCTGGGGAAACACTGTGCCCATCACGTGAGGCCACCACGTGACTGACATCCTGCTCCCATTCCCTGGATGGCACACGAGGCCTCATCCCGCTCCCATTCCCTGGATGGCGCACGAGGCCTCATCCCGCTCCCATTCCTTGCATAAGGCCTCATCCCGCTCCCATTCCCTGGATGGTGCACAAGACCTCATCTCGCTCCTATTCCCTGTGGTGCTGCACGAGGCCCCGTTGGCACCTTCCCCCTCCTCAGCCAATGGCCGAGGCAGGGTGTGGCTGCCAGGCCCGCGGTGCCGGAGGCGCCTGCAGGGTGCGGCTCACACCTCCCCGTCCCGGCACCATGGCTGGGCAGCAGCGCCTTGGTGCAGGTCTGTAGGAGCCGTGGAGCAGGTCCTGGGCATGGGTGCCCCTCTGGTGACACAGTTGGGGGCATGGCCCCCTAGTATCACACCTATGGCACTGGAAGGCACCAAGGTCTGGTGGAAGACACATCTCTCCTCAAGTCTGTCCCTTGAGTTGTGTCTACTAGACACAACATCTCCCTGTGGATCAGCCAACACAGTTCCCAGTCATTCCATGATGGCAGCTGGTTTCTGATGGACACAAAATGGAAGCAGACTCAACCCCCTGTGCTGGTGGGAAATAGCCACACTGTGAGGACCGAGACAGCCACCTATGTTGGCAGCAGGGGTGGCTCTCCCCAGCTGAGGCACCTGGGGTGGCTCTGTGGTCAGAGCAGGCAGGTCTTGGCAGGGGTGGCAGCAGTGGAGGCTCACAGGGCCATGCTGGATCCCACCCCTGGCATGCTGGGACCTGCTCCTACCTCCCTACCCTCTGCCTGGCACAGCTTTTGGTCTTCCCCGCAAGGTTGTCCTCACCTTGCTCAGGCCACTTCCAAAGGGTTCACAAACTAATTACTTACATTAGGGTTTCCCTAAGCGTTCGGCATGTCAAGGAAAGGCTTATTCATGGAAGCCCTGGGGAATTTTGCCATGGGCCTTGGCAGCCCTGGGATTTCACTGTTTGTCTACACGCAACTCACCATGCAGGTCATTGAGTTGGCCAACGCATGCAAACCCTGTGAAGGCACAGCAACAAACACAGTGGTACCTCCTCAAATGGTAATGCAAATAAAGTATTCACATTGGCAGGAAAGTATTCTATTCTTTTTTACAGTGGTGGACAAAACAATTGTTAAACTTTGTCACTGATAGTCCAATAAGTATATCAAAACATAATTAGTTCTAAGATTTTTTCTGTTATTAAAAACTTATATAAATTCATTAGCCATATACTTTCAGCACCAGTGTACATGCGCTGAGGTTGTAGGTAAAAACATTTGTGGAAAAAAGGGGCAGCCATCTATGAAAGGTAAATTACCCATAGTAGATACAGGACCACATTATTAAAAATTTTTATTACACAATATGAGGAGGGATACATCCCAGTTAAAATGTAGTATTTAAAATGAAGGTATTAACTGCTGTCTAATACTTCATAAAGTAAAGTAAATAATTAAGTATGGCTCTGCAAAAATGGAAATGCCCAATGGCTCCCACATAATCAGCAATGTTAGACTTCTGTTGCAAGAATCCCAATAATTGCAGAGTGTTTCAAATAATGGATATGTTAGAGAGATTAAGTGAAAAGATAAGAGAAAGCATTTGTGGAAAGGAGATGTGGAATATGTGCTCATTTCACAGAACCCCAGAATGGTTGAGGCGGGAAGAGACTTCAAGAGGCATCTGGTCCAACCCCACATTCTCAAGCAGGGCCACCCAGAGCCAGTTGCCCTGGGTCATGTCCAGATGGTTTCTTTCAGCCAGTGAGAGAGGGAGTTACCTTACAGAGAGGGTAAACAAATGTATCCACATAGTAACTTTAGTTGTAACTCTGTTACCTGCTCCCAGCTGCCAAATCCAGTGTGCTCAGAAAACTGCGATCCTGTTTAAATGAGGTCAAGTTGGTGGTGATTCTCTTGGGAAAGGTTACATTTTCACAGTGTAGGACTGACATCAAACCATACACTTTGGAAGTAGGTCCATTAGCCTTCAAAGCGTAAGACTTTCCAAAGTCAAACTTGTGGCTAGACTTCAAATTCCTTCTCTTGTAAAAAAGCAAAGAGGATAGCAACATGAAAAATCAATTTAAGAGGAGGATTTGGAAGAATAAAAATGGATGAAGAGGGAGGAGCAATGTATGTATTCAGTTTTCCTGAGTCAACAACAATTTCACAACAGAAAAATAAATGGGCTTGAGGACAACAGAGTGAAGATAAGAAAAGTCAGATAATCAAAACATGAAGAAAAGCAAAAAGTAAAAAAATAGGTTTTCTTAGATAAAAGTAGTACCTTTGATCAACCAACCCAAGGAAATGAGTCATTTCCTTTGGAATTGTGTTGAAGATGAGTATTTCTCTAGCTAGGACACATCAAGAAATGTGGTGATTATGTTTCAATTACGTGTAGCTTTGCTGTCATATGGGAGTTCAACATTTGTTTAGATACTTCAAGAAGTAACATTTAACAGAAACATATTAAGTAATATTTTTATTGATACTGTTGGGCAGTTCAGATCTGAAGGAAGTGACAATGGCAAGAGTATTTTGGCAGCTCTCAGTGACTTGCGAGCACCTTGGCCCTCTCTTCTCCTTCCTGTCGATGAATTTCTCCTTCAGGTCTTTCCATTAGCTCTCTCCAAGCAGAACAACAGGAGCTAAGAGCACCTGCCTGCAGGTGTACAGCCAACAGCTGGGTTGGCAGAAGGCACTCCTCAGAGCCTATAGAAAAGTCATGAGAATTAACTTACATAGCTGCCTTCCAGGTCCTGGAGTAAGATCCCAAACCAGTACTGACCGAGATGACTCTTCTGAGAAAGTGCAAGAGGGTGGAGGGCAGCTCTGTCTTTTTAAAGGGATTTGCAGCCAATATGTTTCCCTTCAACTCTTTAGTACATTTTTTACAACAGATCATATCAATGTAATGTCAGCAAGATTCCCCTTGCTTTTGAGGAAGGTGCTGCAGCACATTCCAGTCTCAGTGATCATCTGTAGAACTGCCTAATGAACATGTTCATTGGCCTGTACTAGATGTTTAAAGATTACAAGGTCTCCCTTTGCATACTCCATATGCTTAATTTGACAGAAAAAGTTGTTTCATTGCTTGTTGTAGTGTTGCCATGATTCTGGAGAAGCAGAAGACCTGGGGAGAGTTTCCAAAGGAGCCATATGCCAAACCTCCCATTGCTATCCCATTCCTTTGCTCCCCAGGGAAGACCTTCTCTAATTCCACTGGAGTCTAGAAAACTAAATGCAATAGCAATTCAAGCAAGTTTTTATCATGAAAGGAGGAGCTTCTCTTCTAGAAGAAAAGGAAGCCAAGAAACAAAGCACAAAGAAAATGCAAATCACAATGCCAGGCAAGCAGAAGTAATGCAAAAAGTAACCATATTCAAAAAGTCTGGTTGTTTCTTAAAGCTTAAAGCACATTGCCAAGTCAGTGCTAGAAAAATTAAAAGGATGACTGAGTTCAAAAATTGTGTGCCACTGTACAAATAAAAATGGATTGAGAAGATCTTTCTCTTACTTAGTGTAATAAAACTTTTGATCACCACTTGCTGGTTTCACTCCCTGCTGTGAGGCACTATCATTGATAGGTGGAACAAGACTTTCTTTTGAGAATTCCTCAAAACCCAAACTCTCATTTGGAAAGCGGACAATGGTTGCTCATTTCCGTGCTGAAGTTAAACACATTAATAACAGTATTTTAAGTATGTGTCAATTTCTAGCCTCAGTCTTCATTAGGTAGCATTAACAAAACCAACAGATCACATCATATGCCATTTAGGCAATATCTAGCCCAAACTAACTTGTCTTTTCTACTTTTCCCTAAATCATTTGTATAAGTTCAATATGAATATTTCTATATGAGCAAAATTAAAAGATTTCCAGAGGAAAAATCTATCACAAACATTTGTGATTCTGGCTGAAGCAAGATCTCTTTCTTTGCTAAACAAAAAAGTGTTTATCAAGTTCATTTTTCCTACCAAAAAAAATGGATTTAAAATTACTGTTAAGCTATGTGATTATTTGGCTGTAAGAAAGATGGATCTTAAAAATCCAGGCTATGTTATAGAAAGGAACTAATAATTCAGACAAGCTAAGAAGTAAAAGCTACTGGAAAAGAATGAGGAATCTTTCCAAGTCCATAACTAATTAGGATCTCTGAACCCATTTCACACTTAAAATTATTCAAATCAATTTCAGGTATTGCTAGATTTCAAATACAATTGGCAAATTTTCAGTTTCATTAGAAGCACTTTAGCCAAATTTGAAAAGAGAGTGTCTAGAAAGATTAAATATCCCGGGGGGGGGAGGAACCAAACAAAAACCAACTAACCAACCAAAACCAACAACAACAAAAAAAACACCAAAAACCCCAAACATTTCTACAGTAATGTAGAAAATCAATTCCTCAGTAGCTGCAAATATTCTACTTTAGGAATTTCATTCGGAAATATAGTTCAGTCTCCTTTTCACAATTTCTGCAGACTGGAAATACAACAAGAAAAGGTTAGAAAAAAACAACCAGCACTGCTTTTGCCAACATTTTGCACATCCAATTCTGATACTTTCTTTTTCAGATGTTTTCTAGTTTTAGAAGAGGAATTAAAAACCAGTCATAACAAAGAATTAGGTGTTGTCAATCATTGCCTTTTTAATGTCAAACAGCCCTTCAGATTTGCTCAAATTTTCCCTAGGTTGTTATGGAAGTACAGGAGTGTATGTCTACCAACACCAAAGGCAGATAACTAGAGTTAGGACTACACATTTGGTTCACACTGTAGGCCTAAAAAGGCTGATTAAATCCACCAGCATTTTTATATTATTTTGAACTTTATTAAACTGAAGAAGATATTTAAAGAATAACCTACAATTTTCTCACTTGTATTTTCTCTTTGTTTGATCAGCAAATAATTTCCCTATAGTTCTCAATGTCACATGCAATATATGTGATAAATAAATATTTCTACATGCAGATTCCATTCAGTTACTCAGCCTTTTTCATGTGTTCCCCTCAAGACAGTTTTTCCATCCAGCAGATACTCTGAGAAAGCTATAAACCAGGATCATATAGCTTCATTCTGAATTACATTTATACTACATATCAAGTATTTTTCTTTATTCAGAACTATTGTTTATCAAATTCTTAGAATAAATGTCATTTGTGTATATATTGATTCCTATAGCCACAGTACTTAAGGGTGTAGTCTTTAAGGACAGGCAACATTACAGAAAGGGTACCCAGTACTGGCTCAGCTTCTTGTGCTGGTCATTTTATTGGAGACAAGATAAAACCTAAAATAATCAGTATTTAACAGAGCTGCAGACTAATCTATGGAGAATAATTAGCAACTAGATTTAACACTAAATGGAGGGTTTTTTTTAAATTACCTAACCAAATGGATAATCTTGCCTAGTCATTGGTAAGATGTAAAATCAATACATTTCAGCTAATGCCAAGAAAGGCTGATCTTGGGCAGTCCCTGCCTGATGCTTGTAGAGTTCTTTGAAATAGATTACAGCTTCATTTTTCCAGTTAGCATGCTGCACGCATACTTGAAGTAATTAAGTGGATATTTAAATGTTTGATCTTGTGGTATCCACACATAAAGGAATTTTCCCATTGATTTGAAAAGTAATAGCTTTAAGCCCAAAATTATTAACTATTTCATTAAATGTGATGTCCATGGTCATTCTCAAAAAGTTGTAAGTTCTTTTTTAAAAACACAATAATACCATTTGAATAGTTCTAGGATTCAAAATCCTTTGCCCTTATATAGCCCTCTGCATGAAAGAACAGGCATTTAAATTTAAAATTAGAGTGTTTTACCTTACGACACTGAACAATCCCTTATCTTGTGTGGATTCAGAGGTTTAGTGAAATATTACTGGGAAAAAAACCAAAACAAAGCTAAATTAAAACAAAAGCCCAGAAATAAAGGTCACTTACTGTGGATTCATTGCATTCTCTCTATGCATCTTAACTAGTGTCCACCACTGATGACCAGCAGACTTGCCCTTTGGAAATTAGATGCTTCAGCTGGGCAAGTAAAAAAGCAGTTGTGGTGCTTCTTCTTCCAAAGCTGACATATAAATCCAAGTCACAATATCTAAAAAGTTGAAGAGATTATTCCATTATAAAACCTTTCGGATGGCTTATCTTGTCATATTCCTAAAGCAAACAGAAAGGTTCACCTTATATTTTGTGAGAGATTAGGTTTATGTTGAGTGTAAGAAGTACATGTGTCAGCTGGTGGTACAGCAAGAAGATAACTTTTTGGTATCTGGTCTAGACTGAAAATATGTGCATTGGAAAAAGAATTGATGGATTCTGTCAATGTATCAAAGCAAATCCTGGATAATTTAGGTGCATACAATTTCTTTCCTTCAAATCCTAAGTACTGCTTGAAAAGAACATTGATGAAGAGACCAATCAGATGATACTCTAAGACTGCCTTATCAAGATTAGGGTCTTTATGTTATCTTGTCCTGATAGTTTGACACATACTGTGTTTTAGCTGGAGAGGTCCAGATGAAGACAGCTGGAACCTCAGGAAAATTGTAAAGGTCACAGACAATAGCAAATTCACAGCCAACAAAAAAACTGTTCAAAAAAGTGAAAAAAATATGAGACTGTTGTGAAAATGGCTTAATGTAGCTGAACAGACTTGATTGATTCAGTTCCACAAAGGAGGAGCAGCACGGTGATGATTAGGAAGCGAGTGTTACTTCAAAGCACAGCACTTAGGGGTGATTGTCAGGAGCCTAGTTCTGATCCTGTTCTTAGTACCAGGAATGTCTCTGAAGCTGCTAATATGAAAGTCCTCCAGACGTCATTTGTTCAGCTTCCTCACAGTTGTCTGGAGCTCTTATTCCGTCTGGCTGCCTAGGGGATTCTCCTTGAAGGAGCTTCATTTCATATCTAATTAGAAGATTCTGGACCTTTTTCTAAGCTTAACCCGACCATCAAAGTCCTGTTTTCAAGCAGGCACCAAAACTGCCAGTCGCAAAGTGTTTGATACAGTTTCTCAAACAACCATCACTGAGATAATTAGTATCAGGGAAGTTCATGTGAGGATGTCTGGGCTAAAGAACCATTCTTCCTGGTTCCAAATCAGAAGAAGGGGTATCAATATCCTAGATGAGAAAAATCCTAGATGAGCATGAAACATATTTTAAAAATGAGGGTTTACTTTTGAGAATAGGTGGACTAATGAGGTTTGGCTTTCTTTTCAACAGTATTTTGTCATTGGGTTTCAGTGTCTTTAATAAAGTAAAAGCATCCCTCTGGGCTTTCTCCATACCTGGGGCTTGCAGAACACCTTGCTCTTTGTCCTGGTTTCAGCTGGGATAGAGTTAATATTCTCCCTAGTAGCTGGTACAGTGCTGTGTTTTGGATTCAGTGTGGCTAATGTTGATACCATACTAATGGTTTAGTTGTTGCTCAGCAGTGCTTACCCTGAGCCAAGGGCGTTTCAGTTTCCCTGTGCTGCCAGTGAGGAGCTGCACAAGAAGCTGGTGGGCAGCATGGCCACAACAACTGACACAAACAGGCCAAAGGGATATTCCATACCACAGAGCTTCATAGCCAGTGTATAAACTGGTGGCAGTGAGTTGGGAGGGACTGATTACTGCTGAGGGATGGGATGGGCATCTGGCACATTAGTGTGCATCTCTTGTCTCGGTTTAATCCCAGCTGGCAACGCAGTACCACAAAGCTCCTTGTGCAGCTCCTCACTGGCAGCAGAGGAAAACAAGATGTTATAGGTTTGGCTGATAGGCCTAAATTTGGGCTTTGGAGTTCAGACCAGGCCTGGGATTGTCAGCTGACTTGAGCTGAGCTGGGCTAGCTAACAGCTGACTTCTTCTAGCCAATGGTGTTGTATTCCATACCATGTTACGGCACCATCTCAAAAGGGGTAAAATTCAGTGTGTGGGAGTGGCTTAGTCAGTTCCATCATGGTTGAAAAGAAAGAGGACGTGCTACAGCTCTTCTACTCTGTTAGGCCCCTGCTCCTGCTGCTGCCGCTACTTGCATTTTGTTTGAGTTCAGGGAAGTAGAAATATTTTGTTGTTACTTTTTCTGTTTCTTGCTAGGTGTCTTTTAGAGTACTTACAGATCTAAAGTAATACACTTTATATTAATTAGGGAGTGGGAAGTTATTTCTTGTTATATATATATAACTTGTGTAAGTGTGTGTTATATTGTAGTTTTCTCCTAATTTTCTCTTTTCTGTATAAATACATGTAGTTAGTTTCAGCATAAACCTGGTTTGGAGGTTTTTTTCCCTCTCCCCCTTCTTCCCTTTTCACTCTGTCTTGGACATTTGGCGTTTTCCCAGCTCAACCCACGACACAAGATGTAAGATATAAGAAAAGCAACACAGTCACAAATCTTAAAATTGCTCTAACTAAAGAAACTCATGTTTTATCTTCTTCCACTCAGAAGAAATCTGAAAGGTCTCTCTCTCTTTTTACTTGTAGGCAGCTGACAACACCAGGGACCAGACTCTTACCTAATCCATATGGTCTGTGACTGAATCCTCTTGTATTTCCCCTGCTCCATTGACAGAACAGGCTATTTTTAGACCCACAGGGTCCAGGGATATTCTTTTTCTCCTCCCAGAGATTACTGAGGTACAATAATGTTTGGGAGGTAATATTAATGCTTGTAATACTTCTCCCTGACATAATTGACAGCATTCACCTCTTTGGGAATGCTTGCTTCCCTTTGGCATGGTTAAAAGTGGTTAATAGCTATCTGGACAATGTATGTCATCAGTCAGCATTTCCTCTAGAGCTTAGTTAAGCTACAGGCAATCACTAACCCATTGAGAAGATATTGTCCTTTTGCTCTGCGTGGGATCCAGTGAAGTTCACCAGGGTGAGCTTGTTTATCCCCAGAACCACATACATAACATAAAATGTATAAATTGATAAACACACTTCACATAACCACAAGCAAGGGAGGACAGCCCCATAGCCCTTTTCCCTGAGTGAGACTGGGGCAAGTCAATACAGGCATGAGTATGGTCTGGACCAGTGCCTCCAAGTCCTTCCTACTCACCTCAGTTTTCCTGTTTTCTACATCTGCTGCTACTCTGTTACACACACAAGCACTCACACATTTCTAATGCCCCTGCTCCGATAGTCTCCCCTGTATCACTTTCCCTCATACCTGACTCCAGCAGCACAGGCTGTTCCTTATGTCAGGTGTTGACCTCCCTGTGTGTTGGGTGAGAAGGGACCACAGCACAAGTGAAGGCTATTTTCTCATTCTGCCTTTTGCATCCATTCACCAATTGATAGTTCAATTAGCAGTTTTTGTCCATGTCCTCCTGAAAATGAGACACTTCCTTCCAGGGTGGAATATCAAACACTGGGCTGACTAGGGTCCAGAATAAAAAAAAAACACCAGAAAGAACCAGACTCCTCAAAAGTGAATCCAGATGTGATCAATGTTCATGATAAATTTTGCTTTGATTTACAGAAGTCTGTTCTGCTGGTAGACAGAATCACTGCACTTTTTGTGGCCTCTCTTACACACTTCAAAATGTCATAGTATTTCTCAGCCACCTGCACTCTTATCACCACCTTTGTGTCTGATCTTCAATACAAGCCAGAAATGTGACGTGTGCACTAAACAGAGACATGGTTGTAAAAGATATTCGTTGCATATAATACAGGGGTCATCTAAAACAGAAGTTGAATAATTCTCAAAAAATTCTGCCCCATGGTGGGCTAACAAAATCCTTGGGAGACAGCCAGGTGTTATCTGGTCAGTTATTAGCAAACTCAAGTTTGTGGTACATTAAGTGCTTCTACAGTGGGACCAGACAGTCCTTCATTATTTAGGACAAAGCTCAAAAATCCTTTTTATTTAATGGAAGGATTAAAGAATTCTTCAGAGCATTGCAGAAGATAGGAATCTAAATAGTCATAACCATTCCTAGAGAAAAAAAAGAGTGGCAATCCCTAATTCCAGATCATTTCCCATGAAGGGTAATGTAAGAATTGCTGACTGGCTCATCTCTCAGCAGGCTGGGAGCAGCAAGCAGCTCATCACCTTCAAAATGGGAGGAAGCTTCAGTGCTGAAGGAAGAAACAGGAAGGGCAAAGCTCTCCTTTCATTTGTTTCAATAGCTAGCATGGATTCTGCATCTCCTGTGTTTGTAGGAACATTTTTTAAGGATTCTGCTCTCTTCATATGAATCTTAACCTTAAAAGTGAAGGGTAATTTCAGGGAATGGGTGGGAGTTACAGAGCTCAGTTCTTCTGTGGTGCCAATCTCTGGAACTGTGATACATGACCACTGATGTGCTTTCTACAGGCATCTAGCCAGTGAAAGGGTGTTCTTCCACTCAGTAGCATGTGGAACTGGAAGGGAAGTGTGCTCTGTGGAGGAACTGTCATGGGTACCAGGTGTTTCCTGGCTGCAGCAGATCACTGGGGAAAATAAGCAAATTTTGAAGGGCCGTTTGTTTTTTGTGACAGAGTTGCATTGTTGGGCTAAACATCAGAAGTTCTTCCAAGTGAAGAACACCAAATCTATGAATGGAAAACCATGTTTTCAGGTTACTTGAACTTTCACCACAGTTAGTTCAGTATGCAAAATGTCATTATTGATCTAAAATCTTTCTTACGTTGTCAGCTGGGTCATGAAGCCAGCAGGCTGTCTATAGTTGGAAAGTGTGTTGGTGTTTCATACTTGTCCCTGCTACCTTGAACCAGTTCAGAGAATGGTCCACTGTAAACGTGTGTCCAGGCAGGTACAGATCTGGAAGGCCTAATCGGCTTTAAGCCTGTACAGAAATAATCACCTCTGCTAGCACCTTTCAGCAAGAATAACCAGTTGGACAGCTAGACTTTATTCACTGAGATCTACTCTCACCCATAAAAAAAAATAAAAGCATACAGGTACTGTGTATCAAGATGGAGAAACTAATTTTTTGGTATTTTAATTACTTAGAAGCTGTACTTAAAAATGCCCAGACCTTCTAAAAAGAAATAGAGAATGGCTTTAATTTTCAGATTTTTAAGCACTCTTTTAACTTGCCTGTCTCCCTTTCCAACACATTTTCCTGAAGAAAAATCATGATGAATCCTGACAGATAATGTTTGCCCACAATTTTCCACGCTTGAATAACTATTCACTGTGTTGTGGAATAGTATTGGTACAGCAGTCAGAAAGCTACCTAGGAAAGGGTGCAGAAAAATGAGTTGTTTTCTAGGTAACACAAAGGTGTCTATTGCTAGTGACTGATAAATATGTCTAATCATCTGCTGAGCCAAGATGAACTTTTACATTTTCCCTGCTAGTCAGATATTTTGTGACAGTGTAAATAAGTGTTTCAACACTTTTTATTCTGTCTCGAATCAGATTTTTAGAGTGATACTAATAATCAGTTCCAAATTGCATACCCTCAACATTTAGATAGAGAGAGAGCAAGGGAGAGAGAGAGGGAGAGAGAGAAGGAGAGAGACACAGAGAGAGAGAGACAGAGAAAGAGACAGAGAGAGAGAGAGAGAGAGAGAAAGAGAGAGAAAGAGAGAAGGAAAGAACAGAATCATAGAATGGTAAACCAGCTTGGGTCGAAAGGGGCCTCATAAAGATCATCTAGTCCAGCTCCACTGCCATGGGCAGAGACACCTTGCACTATCCCAGGTTGCTCAAAGCCCCAACCAACCTGGACTTGAGCACTGCCAGGGATGGAACATCCACAGCTTCCCTGGGCCACTCATTCCAGTGTCTCACCACCATCACAGTTGAGAATTTCTTCCTAATGTCTAATCTAAGTTTACCCTCTTGGATTCTCTTTATCCATTAGACCAACTAATGACCCAAAATAAAGGTTACAAAAGCTCAGCCTTCTAAGATTATTCCCTCAAGCCCTCAGTTTAATTTCCTGGTTACTATGCAGTTTATTATCCATGATCCCCTACTACTAATTTGTTTTTCTTTTATTTTGGACATTCTTCAAGCCTTGAGTTGCACTTTGTTTTCATACATAACCACCATTTGCAGGATTGTGTCATCCACAACTTCCCTGGGAAATCTGTTCCTCACCACCCCTACAGTAAAGAATTTCTTTCTAATATCTAATCTAAACCTACTCTCTTTCAATTTGAAGCCATTCATCCTTGTTCTATCACTACATGCTCTTGTAAAAAGTCCCTCTCCAGCTTTCTTGTAGGCCCCTTCAGTCACTGAAAGGCTTGGAGGTCTCCTCAGAGCCTTCTTTTCTCTGTGCTGAACAGCCCCAATCCTCCCAGCCTTCCCTCCTAAGACAGCTGCTCCAGCCCTCCAATCACCTTGGTGGCCTCCTCCAGTCTCGCTCCAACAGGCCCATGTCTGTCCTGTGCTGGGGACCCCAGGGCTGGATGCAGCACTGCAGGTGGAGTCTCACAAGGGCAGATCAGAGGGACAGAATCACCTCCTTTGACCTCCTGGCCATGCTACTTTTGGCACAGCCCAGAATACTGGTTGTCATGTTTTCACTCCTTTTATTTTATTCCTTTTCAAACAGCAAGGAGTCAGGTTTCTTTTGCTGATGTAATTTTTGTGATTAGCTCCTACTTTAACCATTTTGGATACAGTTAGGCTTAAAGGGGTAGGGTGCAAGTAGCAGCAGAATAGGAAACAGAAAAGCAAGGAATGGATCAGTCTTCTAATCCAGTTGCTGTGAAATTCTAGATACACCCACAGAGCACAACACTGCAGGATTTTTGCAGTCAGCAACCACTCATAGGTGTACTGAAAAGCACTTTTTAAGGGTTTTGTGTTGTCAGCTGCTGACCTACAGTCACAATGCAAGCAGTGGCAGATCTCAGGGATATGCTGGGGGTAAGGGGAGCAAATTCATATGACAATGTGTTAATTTTCTGTGAAGTGCTGTCACTCTTTCTGCCCCATGCATTGTATAGATGTGAAAACAGCATAAATGAGATAATCACAAAACAGTGCAAGGCCCTATGGGATTCATAAGTTTTTATCTGTGTATGAAAGATTTGAGGAGTGCTGTAGGGATGGTGATTTGAGAACAGAGGTAACTTGTGCAAAGTTGTAGTAGACTCTTTCTAAACACGTGACTGCACAAACTTAGCTGTCACTAGTGTTCCTGGAAAGAAACAACTGATGGAATATCTTTACTGGATCATCACCTGCATAAAAAAACTAAACAAAATAAAACAAAATGAGTTAGCAGAGGAAAAGTCCATGAACAAGTCCTGAACTTACATTACTTGTATTCACAACCCTCTGACTCACCCAAGCATGTTACTCCACACACCTCAGTTACATATTTATTGCTTTACTTTGAAACTACTGAACTGAGGTCAGTGGAGAGCACTAGGAGTGTTATCAGTAGCTCATCAGACAGAAGTGACACTTCCAATAAAAAAGATACCAAAAGGCAGACATAGAAATAAAAGTAATTAATCTTAAGAGTAGGACACTTAACATATTAATCTGCAGATTACTGCAATTCTCACTTTCAACTGGCCAGCCACCATTCTCAGAGTATAACTAGTAGGAGCAGGTTAATGGTCTTGGAAAGTTACACTGTGTTGAATTTTTTTAATGGAAGATTTCAAAGACCAGACAGTTGTATTGATGTACTTCTCCATAAGGTAAACTCATACATTAAAGCCTTTCTTTCTATTAATGAACTCTGTATTCTCTTTTCAATATAAAGAGGGCTTATAAGTAAGACAAAGAAACTTTTTACCAAGGCTCATAGAATACAATGGAATGGAATGGAATGGAATGGAATGGAATAGAAATAGAATTGTTGGTTTGGAAGGGACCTGCAATGATCATTAAGTCCAACTGCCTGACTGTTTCAGGGCTGACCAAAACAAAAAGCATATTATTAATAATATTGTTGAAATGTCTCTTCAACACTGACAGGCATGGAGCATTGATCACCTCTCCAGGAAGATTGTACCCTCTTGGTAAAGAAATGTTTCCACATGTCAAGTCCAAATCTCCCCTGAGGGATGCAGATTCCCATGCATCCTGGCAGTGGGTACCAGGGAGAAGAGACCAGCACCACCCTCTCTGCTTCACCTCCTCCAGAAGCTGTAGAGAACAGTGAGGTCACCCCTCGCCTCCTTCTCTCCAAACAAGAAAATCCCAGCGTCCTGAGCCCCTCCTCACAGGACATGCCTTCCAGCCCTTTCCCCAGCTTTGGTGCCTTCTTCAGAATATAGTTAAGGAATTTCACATCCTTTTGAAATTGTGGGGCCCAATTTACAGGATTGCACTCCCTGCACTGTGTTACCCCACAGTATGGGAATACAGTTAGTGCAGCTATAGTGACTTATTTTTCAGGATGTGCTCCTGCAGCTTCCATTTTCCCTGTGGGGCCCTTTGCAACAGGGAAAGCATGGTCTGAAAATGCACTGGCTACCTGTTTGCAACTCAAGGTGTAACTTCAAACATAGGTTCTGGTTCACAAATTCTGTGTCGTTTGAAATCCTTGCTCTTCAAAAGCCCTAATAGCCCTTTGGGCAGGGAGCACTGCTGGCAAGGGAACTTGTCTCTAGAGTTGCTCTGCTTGCTGATCTATCAAAGCCACATCTGGACACATGCCTGGCCTGTCTTCACATGCAGCTGGCATCAAAATGTTGAGATACCTTAAGTATCTCAATAAGAATAGACATATAGTGGCAGCTTTCTGCACTCAACTGCATCAGTTTTGCAAACTAATTACCATGTGCTAGAAGAGAGTTTTACAGTTTCATTCATCAATCAAAAAGAAAAAAAAAGAAAATGAAGCTCCTTTGTGTATGAATAATATCATCTGTAATTTTATCATATTGACAATATCAGTTGGGTTCAAGTGGGCAAAAAGCAAATCCCTCAGTTCTTTTTGGCATCTATCTTGTAGGTGTGCAGGGACTCTAAAAGAGAGGGAGTGCCTTTTGGTGTTGGTTAGCCATCTGGCCCAGTGTGATCAGATCAACTTTCCTCTTCACTAAATACCCACAGAACTCATTTAAAAACTTAGTGACCTATATTCACAGATCTGGAGAGTAAGGCTTAACCCCACAAACAGCAGTGCCACAAACTGTATAACATTGACCCAGCGGTGTTTCATCTCCTTGAGCTTTGTCAGTGACTGACACTTTCTCCAAGGTAACTTCTAAAATGGAAGTTCAGTTAATTCCAGCTGTAGTTATTTCCTTTTCTAGGGGGAGACATCCAATTCTATAGTGACTGGACTGACACCTCAGCTTGCCATTGGAAGTCCACCCACATTGTTGCTCACCCAGCTGGCAGAGGGCTGGATTTGCTGGTCGTGACAGCGTGGAGCTGGACTCCTGCAGGCTACTGATGGGTAGAAGTCTCATTACAGGTCTCTCAGGCTCCACCTTTCAGACTTTGATGCCTTCAAGTCTATGAATGAATGAAGTTCATGGTCAGGTGATTTAAATTTAGATTGCAGAAAAACATTGTTCAATACAGGTTTCCTTGTCCACGTCATATTTTGGATTTTATGGCATCCATGAAGCAGAAAAAGCTGTATCTCACCATTTATTTCTACAGGCCTCATATTCCATACCAGCTGGATCTCTGACAGAAGAGTTAGACCCTACATCAAGAACTCTGCATGCAGAACTACACTGTAGAAATAGGTAGAACAATATCAGGTGGAGCACCATGGGTTTCTGCTCCAGCCTGGAAATACAGGAGTAGGCAAATATCCCTGGATGGATGAACAGGTCACAAGGAGTGAAGTTATTACTAGAATTACTGGGGAAAAATTATTGAGTCCAAAGTTATGTCCACATCCTAAGAGAAGCTGTAATGGTAAGGAAACTTCCAGGGTGGAATGTTGATGGAATGTAAGGAATCTGCTCCCAGAGCAACTTAGATGTTGCCAGCACTAGGGGAGCTCGGTGTGCTGACCTTAGGAAAAATAGAACGGAGGGTGGAACAGAGTGGAGACTCCACAGCCAGTGTCTGTTGTAAATCACTGCAAGTATGGGAACTTAATGGTACCCTGTAGCTGATAAACTGCATAGCATCTGCCACACAAGAGATATATTGGTTGCTGAACTAGCAATTGCTTAAACTTACGGTAAACTCATGTCCTGTGGATGAACTGCTCATTAAAATTCCAAAAAACCCAACTCCATCCCAAAAGCTACCTGCCTCCAAGGTACAACCACCCCTCACTGAGCATACAGTCTAACTTCAAAATCAAAGCAAGAAAATACTACACCAAACAGTAACAAAGGTTTGTATGGCAAGAGTCACTAAAGCTCTACCTAAACATAAAAATTAGTATAAAAATAACTTAAGAAAGGGGGTAAATTAGGGAAGATAACATCACAGACTTTTGCTATCAATTGACGAGCTGACCCGCTGTTCGCCCCATCCTTAGGGATGCTCTCTGGGTCAGACATGAACAGCTGGCTACACCAAGTGTTTCCTTGGGAAATTCAGAGACCTAGCTTGTATTTGTGGATCTCTTTTTAGCACTATATAGTTACCTGGCAATTTTGTGTATTTGTTGCTGGCCATATCACTCCTATTTTACATATTTACATGTGTTTCTGCAGACAGCATATTTGTCATTGGCAATGAAAAGAACTGCTTTTTAATTGTCTCAGTAAACTACACTATTTGTGAATGTGGCTGTGACAATTCTTGTTGAACAGGCTTACAGGGTATTGCACTGTTTGTGCATCTGTAATCATGATAGTGCAACCAGACCTACAGTGCCGAACTGACTCTGCATTTCTGTTGCTTACTTACAGCATCAAATTGACTACCACTAAGAATTTAAGACCAGCTGCCACCACTCCCTCTGATGTCTGAGTACCAGATGGAATGCAAGGGGGGTTTATTTTCTGCCAAATTTCCTAACTCTCAACACAACAGAAATATTTGCCCTACTCTTTACCCAACATGAGTTGACTATGAGCCACCAGTGCGATACAGGCAAAGGCCTTCTTGTGTGTCAGGCAAGATTTTCCTGTAGGAAAGGCATACATTGTGCAAAGCCCTGATGAGAACTCACCTGTACCACTGTGGACACTTCTCGTTGCTCAGGCTCAAGAAAGAGAAATTCCATGTGGGGTGAAGGCAAACAAAGACAAAGAAGTTGAATAAGGGCATCGAGAGCCTGTAGAAGGAAATGACAACTAGCAGGAGCAAGACAAGAGCTGAGAGGGCTGCCATCACTTTCAAGAAAGGTAGCAAGGATGAAGTCCGAAGAAGGAAAAGAGCTACTGGAACACAAGGAAAACGGTAGTCAAGAACACAAACCAATTCAATACTTCTTTCCAAAAGGAAGACCTCACCCTTAGAAGTGTGGTAGCAAATGTTCCTTGATACATTGGGAAGGAATGGTGAGAAAATCATGTATGCTCTCTGTGTCTCTGCAAAGTTCATGCAGAAGAAACCAAACCCCTGTCTTTCACCTCTGGCATCACCACAGTCAGATGAACATCTGCAGTAGAAATACCCTTATTTACACAGTCTGAATGTACATACTAATTTTGGCTCCAATGTAGAAAATTGGAAGAATAGTACATTCCTTCCTGTTTCAAGATTCAAAATAGTAAATGCTAAAGGAATAAGAGGTTTACCAGGCTTTGGATGAGTTCTGAACATTTCCACATGAATGAAGGTAGACAAAAAACTCTCAGAAAGATTAAAGTCACCAAAGATCTCTGAAAGTTTTGCCTTGTGGCTGGAGCATACTTTGCATAAAACAAAGCCAACTGGGCAGTTAAGCTTCAGTAGGAAAAGGGAATGTGAGGGTGATAGCAACAATGGGCTATTTCACAGTTTGGAAATTCATCTGGCTTGTGTGGTATGTTCTAGGTCTGAAAATAACCAGCCTTCACATTACAACAGTGTCACCTCCTTCCCCTTGTTTTTCAAAGCCTGTATTATTTCTGTGGTGGTCTCTTGGCACTGTCCATCCCAGACTATGGCTCTGGTTACATTTTGGCTTTTGAGCCAAAAGTGTAATGATGGCTCCAGGGTGAGGGAGAACAGGGCTTGGGCATCTCTCAAAAGGTGTGACCAGGCTGTGCAATGAAGAGACAGGGCTCGCTCACATGCTCAGGGAGTTGCCAGTGGCAGCCAGCACTGGGGCCAGGAAGGAATTTTCCTCCAGGGCAGATTGGCACTGGTCCCTGAGAGGTTTTTGCCTCTCCCTGCAGCATCACTCATGACTGCTGGTCAGGGCTCTCCAGTCCTCCTGGCCGGGTTGTTCATGCACCATGAAGGTGACCTCTTGTGCCCTTCAGCTGGGGAGAAGAAGGCTTTTTATTCCTCCATGATGTGCTAGCAAGTTTCTCCAGGTTTTTTGGCCTTCCTCTGCAGCACTGAGCATGGCCCCTTGCCAGGCCTCCTTTGGGCCCTGGAGGCTCAGTTCTTGCCTGCTGCGTCTGCAATTCCCAGGCATCACCCTTGCCTTGTGCCTCTCTGACCCTGCTGCCCACTGCAAACCTGGAGCAGGAGCAAGTCTGCTCTTCACTTGGCTCCATTTCCCCAGGGATTCTTGTTTGTTGCGAATAGCCTTGGAAGGCTTCCTTCCTTGCTTGGAAAGGCTCCAGGCTTGCTGCCCCATCCGAAGGTGCCATTTTTCAGTTCTCCCTGAGTGCAATACAAGTTTGGGTCAGGCACAAGAACTCTTTTCATGCATCCTTGGCCAAGAAACACACCATGTAAGGCAGTAAGTGTGGTTGTCATAGATATGTGTCCTGTTTTGGATAATATCCCACGGTACCACACACCTCTTTGCTTTCTTCTTTTGTGTGTGATCAGTACCAATCCTCACTCTTCACATTCTCACTCTTCAGGAAACAGGGACTGCTTGGCCTGTATTCCTGCTGCTACTCTCTGTGGCTCTATGGCTTTTCTTTGCCAGACTGCAAGGGGTGTTTTTTAAAGCTAAACTGAAGAATGCACCAGCCTGCTCCCGGCTATATGTGTGCATTGTTTTAATGCTTGTAAGCATCAGCTATGAAAGAGATTCAGAAAAAAATAAAATTACATTAAATAAATTCAGATATAAAAATAAAATACCATTACCACTTGTAATTTTTCTGATTTGTGTACTTGAATATGTTTTCGAAGATGAAAAGTCCCTGGTATTTCAGGCAAATAATAGCCTCATCATTACTCAACTCATGGTGATCGTAGGGAATAAAATGGGCAGATAGGATAGGATAGAAATAGGAATAGAAATAGAATAGTTCTGCTGTGTTATGCCCAGAGTTCTGCATGACAAGCTACAACCCAGCTCTGAGGGCTCCATGCAGGAGACCAGCTCTCTGCAGTGCAGGTCCCAGGCAGAGACACCTACAGCACCACTTAGGAAGGGAATGATGGCTCCAGGCTGAGCTAGAGAACTCCTTTGGAGCCCTTGGCAGGAGTAGGAGGTGGGGAGGTGTAGAGTGATAGCCCTTATATGAGTTGAGGGAAACACCTCGACCCCTTGGAGGGATGCTTGCAGGAACAATTGTCTCCCTGAAAGTGCTTATTGATGGGACTACTGAGGAATGGAGTGTTATGGAAATGACATGGCCTTTTTTCGCTGCACCCTGAGGCACCCTGCAGAGACCCAAGGAGCCACCCCTCAGGCATCTATCACCCCCAAAATATTGACTAAAATCACTCAACCTACCTGAAGGAAAAAAAAGGTATAAAAAGAGATTGAGCATGAGCAAAAACTGGGGAGAAATGCCATTGTCTCTGCAGGGGTAGCTGAGAGCAGCTGTCCTGTCTCCCCCCACACCATCAGACATTGAAGGGATGAGCAACCAATTCTTACTCTGTTTTCCTATGCCTTACTAATTATAATTTGCTATAACTCACTGTGTGTATACGTGTTAGTGGGAAGCTGTTATATTCTTCCTGTTGCTTTTGCTTTGGGTTACTGAGTGTGTTTAAATGTGGTGTTGAGCTGTTGTGTTTCTGGTTAGTAATTCTCTGTCAGTTAAGTTTGTCGTGGGGGGCATACTGCTGGAGTTGCCTGTAGAATGTGTTTTGTGACGGTTTCTTTTGGGGTTTTTCGTCATCAATTAAATACAATCCTGCAGCTAAATGTTATTACCAACTAAACAACCCATATAGTCATTGTCACATACTTTTATTAATAAAAGTTATGTCAGGAGCTGTTCTTGCTATTAAGTGTGGTCCACAAACTGAGTATCAAAACCTTTCCAGGCAGTGTCTAAAGGGTTGAGCTGGCAAAACGCCAACTGCCCAAGTACAGAGAAAAAGAGTCCTCCTCCCCCCAACCAGCCAAAGGGAGAAAGAAGAGGGAGAGGGGAAAAAAACCCTCTAAAGCCAGGTTTCTTCTGAAACTAACTACATGTATTTATACAGAAAAGAGAAAATTAAGAGAAAACTACAATATAACACACTCTTACACAAGTTTTAACAAGATACAACAAGAAATAACCTCCCACTCCCCAATTAATACAAAGTGTATTACTCTAGATCCATAAGCACTCTAAAAGGCATTCAGTAAGAAACAGAAAGAGTAACAGCAAAATGTTTCTACTTCCCTGAAACCAAACAAAATGCAAGGAGCAGCAGCCGAAGCAGGAGCGAGGCCTAAGACAGCAGACAAGGCATAGCACGTCTTCCCTGCACCTCAGCCATGG
>VWZD01008211.1:49288-61605 GCA_013396695.1 Sakesphorus luctuosus
CCTGCACTTCAGCCATGGTGAAAACTGCCCAAGCCACACTCACACACTGGACTTTACTGCTATTGAGATGATGTAAGATGGGGTGGAATAAAATACTACTGGCTAGAAGAGGTCAGCTGTCAGCTAGCCCGGCCCAACTCAAGGCAGCTGACAATTTCAGGCCCAAATCTGAACTCCAAGGCCCAAATTTAGGCCTACCTGGCTAAACTCATAACAAGTGTACTATCCAATGTTCAGGTGAGACGCAGACAGGCTGATCTGGGTTATACAAAGCTTTGATGTTCTGGGACTCTTATAGTTAATAAGTTCTCCCTGGCTAAATTGTGGTCTTCATAGGAAGGTCAAAAACCTTTCCAGCCTGTGTTCTGTCCATGGGTCGATAGGCAGTGCTGGGTTCATAAAGCTTTGATTGTTTTGAGGGCGCTTATAGCTACTAACTTTACATTAACAGGAGTGACGTAAGAAATCTTTGCATTTCTGCCCCTCTCCCTTTCACGTGACAGGAGGGGAAAGCAACTATGAGCACACTCAGGGCCCTGGCAGAAGTAGACTTGCATTTTTCGTGTGCTCTCCTTTAGAAATTGGTAGTTGAGCACTTTGGAGAAAGAGTTTTAGGCTAGATGGGCCTCCACTCTGATGCAGTGCTGCTGTTCTCTGGATCTTGTGTTTTAACATGTGTTTCCAAGGGAAGTGGCTCAGGCATTTCCACAATTGAGTAAAAGGAGAAAAAAAATCCACAGGGAAATGAACATGTATTGCTCATATCGAACGGTTTGTAACCGTTTAGTTCTGAAGCACCTCCTCCTCCAGACTGAGTGCTTGATCTTTGAGCCAAGATCTTTGGTCTCCTAGTTTCAGAGATGTGGGGGTTTGCAACACTGTGGAAACCCAGCTAAGCTAGATAAACACAAAAGACTTTTGCACGACACAGTTCCCATGTGCTTTTTGCAAATATATTCCAGTGGTCAAATGATCTCAAGATGATCCACAGCTCTCACCCTGATCAGAAGGTACATGCCTCCTTCTCATAAGGTGACAGAGTCAATGACCAGGTTGGGAAATGGGAAGAAGTGTCATCAAAAATCTCCTCTGCATGCACTGGAGGGAGCAACAGGAGTCAAATCAAATGAAATAGAACCAAATTGAATCAAAGAGCTGAGTTGGAAGGGATGATTAGGGCTGACAAAACTAAAAAGCATGGTATTAAGGGCATTGTCCAAATGCCTCTTAAACGCTGACAGTCTTGGGGCATCAACCACCTCTCTCAGAAGCCTGTCCAGGGTTTGATCACCCTCTGGGTAAAGAAATGTGTTCTCATGTCAAGTCTGAACCTCTCCTGAGGGACACAGCTTTGAGCCAGTCCCGTATGACCTGGCACTGAGTACCAGGGATAAGAGGGACTTCTTTACCCTTCTCCTGGACAGAAAGGTGTAGAGAGTAGTGAGGTCACCCCTCAGTCTCCTCCCTCAACAAGAAAAACCCAGTGTCCTGGGGCACTCCTCATAGGACATGCCTGCCAGCCCCTTCACCAGCTTTAGTGTCTTCTGGATACATTCAAGGACTTTCACAGCCTCTTGAAAATGTGAGGCCCAGAACCACATACAATACTCAAGGTGAGGCCACACTAACACCAAATACAGCAGGTATTTTGAGTGGCTGGTGCTGCTGTGTTTGCTGCATCCTGGGACATGGTTTGCCCTGTGGGCTGTCTGGGCATACACTGCTGACTGATACTGAGCCTGCTGCCAAACAGCATCCCCAGAGCCCTTCCTGCAGGGCTGCCCTCCAGCCAATCCACTCCCACATTAGACTTGTGCCTGGCATTACTCCTTTATAGACGCAGAACCTGGCATTTATTCTTGTTCAGTTTCATGGCAGATGTTTCTCAATGCTCCAATCCATCTCAATCAGTTTGCTATCATCAGCAAATTTACTAATGGTGCATCAATTCTTGCATCCAAATCACTGATAAATATACTGAACAGAACTGGACCTAGAACTGATCCCTGAGGAACACCATTGGTGACTGATCACCAGCAAGAAGTAGCTTTGTTCATTGCAATGCTTGAGTTCTGCCCTTCAGCCAGTTCTTCACCCAGTACACCATGAACCTGCTCATCCTGCAGCTGGACAACTTGTCTCAAAGTATTCTGTGAGGCATAATGCCAAAAGTCTTACAAAACCCCAGAAAAACCACAACCACCACATTCCTTTCATCCACTAGGTAGGTGACCTTTACTATAAAAGGATACTATATTAAATAGGACTTCTTCTATATGAACCCACATTGACTGTGAGTGATGATTGAACTGTTCTTTAAATGTAGTGATAGGACAAGGCATAACAGTCTTAAATCAAAATAGATTTAGGTTAGATATGAGGAAGAAATTGGTGATGGTCAGGGTGGTGAGGCACTGGCACAGGTTGCCCAGAGGAGCTGTGGATGCCCCATCCCTGGAAGTGTTCAAGGCCACGTTGGATGGGGCTCTGAGAAATTTAATCCAGTGGAAGGTGTCCTTGCCCATGGCACAGGGATTGGAAGTAGGTAAGCTTTAAGGTCCCTTCCAACCCAAGACATTATATGATTCTACTATATTGTACTACAGTCTACCCTATGTTGTCTTTCTTTACTTCCCCATTAACTAATGGAATTAAATTTTCTGTATTTCTAGTAGAATTCCTTTTTACTGCCTTGCTTATTATAATTATTTTGAAGTTTGTGCCCTTCTGAATTTACACACTCATGCTATTTTTACATGCTTTGAGTCAGAAAGTTATATTCTCACTTTTTATATAATTCCCTATTCATTTTCAAATCTCATACAGTCACTTGGGTATTCTTCCCTGCTGCTTTTTCTCTATTTTTTTTAGTTGTTACTACAGTTTTTAAGTCACAGTCAATGCTTTGCCTGATTTTACCCAATGGATGAGCAGTTCTTGATCATCTTCTGGCTGCAGTTTCCCTTGCACTACAGTAGTTTTCTAAATTTATTTTCTTTCAGGACTGTAACTTTATTGGCCATAATTTTGATGCCTTATCTTGTGTACTCCTGTGAACAGAGACACACTGAAGACAAGTTAATGGAGAAAGATAGAGGGTTTTATTAGGTAGAGGCTTCCACGATCAAACCCAGAGGGGTTTGACCCCTAGGTCAGGAAGTTTCAGGGTTTTTATACCCCTCATTAACATCCAATCAGGACTCTCATTTCTCTTTAATGCCCACCCAAAAGTTCTGACAATCTACCCCCTTCGTCGGGGGGGGCAGTTGGGCCTTCTCCTGTTGTTTGTCTTCTGTTATCTTGCAGGTGTCTGTGCAAAAACAGCTCAGCCTTGACAAGGCCTGAAAGCAGCTCCCAACTTGTGAGAAAGGCACTTAATATTCACACCTAAAATCAGAGTAACCCAGCAGAAACTATATGATTCTAAAACCTTCTAAAATTACATTAAATTCTTAGGCATCAATTTCAGTGAGTTTCACTCTTTTGTAGAAGAGTTTCTCCCATTAGACTGGGTCCTCTAAAGCATATCCTGTCCTGGTCTTGGTGTGCTGAAGCCTGAACACCACTGTCACTATTTTGCTTCCCTCTTCCTTCCTGACCTCAGAATCACACCATCACTTTGTGATAATTTTTATCCAAGTTATGCAAAAAAAATATTTTATTGCAATTAATCAGCACAACTGCAAGAAGTATTAACTCAGTGCTGCAATAAGTGTATTTTGTTATTACAAAACTGCTCTCTGCTTCCAAGTTCCACAATTGCAGCAGCTTGAAAGCTGCTTAACCATATGTCACAAATGGCATTTTTGTTTTCTTGCATACTTTGTGCTAGCAAACCTCCCCACATGTGGCAAAACTATTAGTTTGAACAAGGAAGTGGTAAACAGGCTGTACAAAATGAATCTTTCAGTATCTAGGGCAGTCTTGGTTTTTTGCTATTGGCAGCCTCGATTTTTCAAGGGATTGGCTTTTTCACTTCACTTCAGTTTATCAGTAGGCTGACTTAACAGTTTGTCATCATCCATCTCCAGTTTGTTTAGCTCTTCCACTAGTTCATCCTCCAACTCATAGTCTGAGACTGATTCAGTGTTATTATCCCAGTAATCAGCTTCGTATCTGTCCAGCAAATATTTCTGTGGTGTAACATCGTCATCATCAGGATTCTTTGGTTTTCTCTTTTTAATTTTCTTCTGAATCTTAGAAAGCTGCTGCTCCTGCTCCTCTGTCCAGGGAATGCTTTCTGTATGTCTTGACACTTTCAGTCTTTTATAGTCCATTATCTGTTTATTCAGCAGTTCATGATCAATACCAAACAGATTAGACTGCATGGGTGGATCTGAAGATTGAGTTGCAGAAGAGAACAGTTTACTGTGGAAAAGAAAACAAATATTGGAGGGTTTTTTTCCTTGCATATATTTCAAGGGGCAATGCTAATTTTGACAACTTGAGTAACACATAAAAAACTGGAGTTTGCTGTTTGACTTTATTAATTCCCTGTAGCAGCACTGTGCCCCCCATGTTAAGAAGGAAGACACCACTGTATTGTGTGTCAAAAAGTTTAATGGGAGAAAGCCACTAAAGCCACTGCATTCCAGATGAAACTCCTTGTTTCTTGAAAAAAGGTGTACACAGGTGAACATTGGACCTGGGAGCCCCAGGGAACTTAAGACTTCTCCTAGCTATTCCATGAAGTGAGAAGGAGCAGCCTGTGCCTGGAACACATCAGACTGATGCATGAATGACACCTCATCCTGGACTTCCAGGAGACACAGAGGAAGATGATAGGGGTGCCCTGTGGGAAATCTGTCACAGCAATGACTTCCCACAGGAAGCTATTTCTGATTTGCACCTGATGAACCATCCTGTGAACCACTGAGGCACATAAGGAGTTTCTACCAACAGACTGCAGCACAACGGCAAAGGCTGCTGGCTTGGAGAGCATCCAATCCACAAAATCACTGTTCAATAGACTGATTAGCCCTATCCCTCAACAGATAAAAATCCCTCACAGAATGCTAAATTAACTTCGAGAGGTTTGTCAGTAAACTTGTAACTCATATATGACAAACCAAACTTATACCAGAAAAAAGTGGCCAAGTGGAGGAGTACTGGTAAATGCAGAGCTTTTATCCTCATGAGAAAATAAACAGCAAGAAACAAATACTACTGCTGAAAAGCATCTTTTAAAATTTGATTATTATAAACACATCAAGTCTTGGAGTCTTAGAAGTTCTACATGTATTTTCCCCATAAAAATTAAGATATTAATACTAGAAAAATCATTGGGTTTGCAAGTAATAAATCTGATGCCTATGCCACTCAAGGTATAGACATTGAACACAGCTGATTTCTAAGACTTTCTTTTGATATCACCTTATAAAAAGGTGGTATCTGAAAAAAAAATTCAGATGCCTCTGAAAAAATATACACTAGGTGTGTCAATTCAGCTACAGGCAACACTTCAGTCATTCTCCACAGCTTAACAGAGGCTCACTTATATGTAATAAAATAGACCTTCCCATATTTGCAAAGCAGTGGTCTGCAGAGAGGTGCACAAGAACCAACAAAATAGCCTATGAAAATGTGCCTACACTAAAATATGGAGGTAAATCAGAACATATTTAATAAGAAATGTTTTCCCTTCATTTTAATAAATGGGTGTAACTTAGGTAAAGAAAGCTTAAGCCACAAAATAAAATGCTGTCCTCCACATTTAATTTATGGGATGATTACATACTAGTTGTGTCCTAGGCTACTCTGTAGCCTTCTACATTAACAAACATTAGTAAAAAATCTCATCTGTTTAAAAGATGAGATACTTTTCCAGTAAGGTCTTCCAAATAGACTCTCTTCCACTTTCTATTTCCTCATAACATCATTTGCTGAACTCTGAGATACCTAAAACGTACATGTCTACTTTCTGTCATGTCAAATGATACTCAGTTTAAGTTGGGCAACAGAGATGAAAAAGGGCAGCTGTAGAATTCTGATTCAAAAAGCCCCACCTTGAATCATTTTCAGGTATTTCTTCTTCTTCTTCTGGAGGTCCATAATCAGCAATTGCCAATAAGTCTTCAACCTGTAAACACATGAAGGCAACACATATTAAAGGTCCTGTATTAAATCTACTTTGTCCACACCTACAAAAAAAACCAGACGAGTACCTAACAGCAAATATTTTATTTTCTGCATGTTTGGAATATTTAGCAAAACCATTTTAAAATAGCCTTTTCCACCATTTACATGGAACTGCTTAATCTTTTTGCCTGGAAAGTTTGTGTCAGATAGTGTAATGGACCCATAAATTCCTACAAAGTTTTTTGCCTTGTACATTATAAACAATTGGCTAGGGATTGTGTGATGTACAGGTTTTGGTTTATTTGTTCTTTCTTCAGCCTTGCAAATCCTTTTTCATAACATCCTTACACTGCAATTTTTTTCACCTCTTCCTCTTTCTGCAAGTTTGCATTTCTATTACAAGTAACTATGGAGTTCCCAGCTCCCTTTTAACATGACACCTAACCAGTAAATCCTACAAATCCAGTATGTTCAGTGCTTATAGACTGTACATAATTGTGAAAATTTGCTCTCATTTAAAATTTTTATTGCAAATTTCTTTACATTAATTCCCGTCTACTTCAGTGTATTGTTCTAGGAGTTTAATTGGATGGTCTTTCCTTGACTTTCAACACTTAAAAATCAGGTTCAACTATGTTATCTCAAGCCCTGTTAATCGAATTTGTGGTTGACATAAATCTGGTGAACTGTAAAGTGGGAGAAGATGATTCATCCAAGTGCTTCCCAGTGTCATTCCCTTACAGAAACAATGTAAGAAGGGGTTTCACTTGTCTTCTGTGAAACTCAGAACTTTTCTGACCACAGAAAGTTCAAGCAGTTCACTGCATTTCAGAGTCTGAAGTTCTTGTTATCCTTTCTAGCCCTGTTCACACACACTGCAGCTCATAAGTCATTAACAGTAACTAATTGCTTACAATAGTAAACACATATAAGCCTATGACACTTCAGGGAACAGAAGTGTGAACATGTTCTTTTCAACTTCTATTCATATAAACTGCATGAGGAGACGTTTTTCATTAAATTCTATTCACTGATGTAATTCTTCTTTTCTGGAAATCTCACTATTTAATAGATCTTGCTCCATAGTCCTAATGACAGCAAATTCCTAGGAAACCATATTATTCTAGCAATACTTCAACTATTTAAAACTATAAACACCTGGACAGAAAATGTGAAATAGTAAAGATAATTTTAAAAGTTAAGAAAGAAATGTAGAATGAGTAAGCTTACATCCCCTATGTAAAGATCTGCACTTCCCTAAAGACATTTTAACAATTCACAGATGGAAAAAGATTGGGGGGGAAAAACTAAAACAAGCCACTGGTTAGATTCAATAGAACTTTAAAAACAAGTAACATTTAAAATGTGGAGGACAGCTTCTCCAACCTTGTTTCTATTATCACATACACCCAGCAACCCTATACTATTCCTTAAAATGGTAAGTAATTTTTTTAGAATTTTTTTATTGGCCTAATGATACAACCTACAGTTCTTGTACACTGCATATAAGCATCAATTTTACCCAAGATTGCTTGTTAAAGTTCTTTTGAACTTGAAGAGGAAAGGGTATACAGAAAGACTGATTTTGAATACAGATTGGTGGAGCAAGTGAATGATCAGTTCTCTCCTAAGTCACTGTATTTGTACATTCAGTCAAAAATTAGAATTACCTCTTTTACAGCTGCAGCTTCTTTGTCTTTTACAAATATTATTGGGGGTACACTTCCTAGAATCTGCTGACTCTTCAGAAGATACCTGGCAAAAATACAGCATTGACCAGTACAAGTATGAGTATAGCATTTCCAGGACAAGTAAAATGTGTTAGATTAATTCTAACAGTACTGCACATTTAAGATATGGCTTGCAAAACTTACAGTCTGATGGGTAGCTATTCAGGTTAGTGCTAAGCAATACATTACTGCAGAATCCCAAATTTGAATGTATAACATACAAAAACTACCCACTGCAGATCCCAATGAGTATTAATGACATTAGATTTGTCTCTCTCTATATGCACAGGTCTTTCCCCCCTTTATGTGGTATGCCTATCCCCACTGTAGGGGTAACAGCAGTGGCGGATAGAGCCCTCAGAGCCAGGCAAGACAATTAGTCCTACATGCTCACTGCAGAAAGGACTGACAGGGCTCCCCTTGCCTTCTTCCCAGCCATCAACCCTTCTCAAAGAGTGGAAGCTGTTGGGAGTAGAAGAGAGCATTGTGCTGGAGCAGGAATTACACAGCCTAGGGAAACAGGGGGAAAGGAAAAGGCTTAACAAGTATGCTCCTATGCCACCTTCCACACGGAGTAAAGGCCTGAACTTCCAGTGGACTGGCTGGATGTCAAGAAAAGAGGGAGACACAAAAATCTCAGTGATAACCTGAAAACTCACTGGAATCTGCGCTGAAAAAATGGGTAAAATCATCACTATACATGGTAGCATCCTGAAATACTTTTTTAAATCAGTATTGTGAAGAACTTCTGTAATATCCATCATCCTTTCTGGAGACCCAAATTGTCTGTAGTGACCAGAATTGCACAGTGAATCTCCAAGCAGATACTTGTAATTGCCAGTCCTATGGGCAGCATCCCATTCTGGCCTACTGTTGCACACAGCATGTCCAGCCCACCACCTCTAAGTCACTGAAGTGAAACATCATCCACACACCCCTCTTGCTTTCTGTTCATCCCACTCCAGCCCTGGGAAACCACAGAAGCCAAATAATCCAGTTGTGCTCCACACAGCTGCTCTGACACAGCCACCCCTTCCAGTGAGGGTCATCACAGGAGATGCTCTGACTCCAAGCATCTAAAAACGTAAAGCATCCCAAAAGATCTGATAGAGATTGTTAGAAATGCTTAAGAAATGGTACTAGTCCATGGCTATGAATTCATGAAGTGGCCTGTTTATCCCACAGCAGTACCGTATACGTGGAGCACTCTTCTGCAGAACACTTTCCACATAACTTTCTTTCTCCGTAGTAGCAGCGTGATTCCAGTACACACAGCACGCTGAAAAGTTGGATGACAGAGACACCTATAAAAAGGCAAATATGTCTTTAAAATTATACACACACACACACTTTGTGTACAACAAAGTTTCTGATGGATTGCAGAAAGCCCAGTAGAAAATTTCTTATGGTAACAGAAGTAATGATATCATACCAGAATCAGCTCAGGAGCAAATCAGGACTGACCTATTCCCCACTGCGTCCCAGTGTAGCACAAACATTAAGCAGTTATAATATCTGTATTATATTGGGAAGAAGGATGATTCTTTCCCTCTCTCATGCCATAACTTGTTTCACTTACAGCAATGTTTCCTGAAAGTGCTTTGGGTTGCCCACACCAGCCAGTGTTTTTATGTGCAGACATGCAATCCAAATTAGACAAGCAATCCTCTAAGCCCTAAACAGATGGAAATATTATATGAAGGATACTGCACATATAGAGCCAAAAGACTCATCTTGCCTGTGTAATTTTAATCAGTTGCCTGAAGACAGAATGGATTCAGCTGGCAAAAACATCTATTTCAGTCATAAATGACAAGCCTTTTGTCATAGATGCAGCTATGATGTGCAATATTTTTTATGCCTCTAATATCAAAGCTAAGTCCATTAAGCTTTTAAGCCAAAAACTGGCATAATTTATTCATTATAGAACAGCAAACATGGAAGATAAAACTATAGACAACAAACAAGAATGCGGAGACTCACTTAATTCCTGAATCAGAGCTTTAATGATCCCTTTCAAACCCACAAATTACACTATCAGCTACAATTAGGTACAAATCCCAATTCTTTCTTGAGTCTTGCTTGACAATGACATTTTCTTAGGCTTGTCTTTTTTTTAACTAAGCTCATCCCTCACTTAGGTCTCCTGCTTCCAGTGTTGCTGGTGACACAGGAGGTAACAACCTCACACAGCTGCAAGAATAAAACACTCTTGGAAAGATACACTTATGTTGATAAAACCAGGTTCCTCCTTATGAAAGGACAAGGCAAAGCGTTTATGTCTGAATAACAGAAAAAAACAAGTCATACCAGGAGAATGACCATTTAGTTGGCCTAAGGTGCATTTGCACTGGAGTGGCAAAGGTCTATTAAGCCAGGTAAAACAGTGGCAAAGTCTCTTAGTATGTTCTCTATAGCCTGATCTTGCTGCACTCTGCCACATCAGAGGCAATGCAGAAAACTCGCCCTGCACACATCACAACACCCAGGGGAGCTCCCCTGGTACACTGTGCTGACTTCATGGTGTAGCCAGAGTAGCTCAACACAAGATGTAGCTTTGGCACTTGCCTTGCAGATTTCCAGCTTGAGATCATAAAATTCTTGACTGACTTCAGAGGTAATCACCATCTGTGACATAGCTTTATGAATAAGACCATTCAAGACTCTACAGCGTATGTTATCTTCCTTCCGAGTTTTTGTCTGCTCATTGTTCATTAACGTGCCCAACTTGGTTGGTTTATACATCTTAAAAAAAACCCACATTAATCAGTAGTTACACACTTGTATTAGTCAACTATAAACAGTTTCATGCACTTTACTAAGAATGCTCTTAAAATGTCATTATTGCAGCTGTAATGACTTTATATAGGTCCTGTGTATCAAGTGCTTCAATAAAGAATATTTCTGTCCACAAAATATTTGACCTTTGTGTCTTACAGTCAAAGTTTCTTAAGTGTCTTTACTATTTTATAGCAAGTTACACAGGTCAATAAATCTGTTTTCTAAAACACAGGATGTATTGACTGAAAAGCACCGCTTGTTGGAAAAACAAACAAAAATTTTTTTCACTAAACTAAGCTTGCATAAGTTTTACTCTGGATCAGTTCCCTGCTACGTACTCAAGAGTGTGCAAGTGAGAATTGATGGTGGTGTGGATGAAAGATCAGTACAGAAGAAACAGTCATGGGGAGCCAAATGGCTACTCTGGATGGCAATCCTGCCATGTCACAGTGAGACTGCAGCCCCAGCGTTCATTCACAAAATTCTGCTATTTCTCCATCAGAAAAAGCTTTTCCCAACGTTAGAATCAACAGCAGAAGCACAAGTTTTTTCCTTCTGGAACACAGTGCCTTAAGATCTGCACTTACCATCTTAGATCCCAGGGTAGGGCTGTCATACCAAAACTTCTTTCTTTTGGAAAAAAAAAAAGAAAGAAAATCAGCTTTATCTTTCGGCAGCTCAGAGAAACAACAGACTCCCTGTGTAATTAAAATGACACCTGCCTGTAGGCTCATGACAACACCCAGGCTTTCATCTGCATGAGTAGATTTCTCCACAGCTGGGATGCAGGAGCAACACTTTTCATCCACAGCTGAAGTTGCAATGAACAGCGCAAGACAGGGAGAGGAGTGGAGGGGGAAAGAACAATGCTAAGGTTTCTTTAGAGAACCATTAAGGTTGGAAAATACCACTAGGATCATCATTAGAGTCCCATCATTAACCCAGCACTTCTAAGTCCACCACCACCACACCATGCCTCCAAGCACCACATCCACATGTTCTCCAAACACTTTCAGGCATGGTGATTCCATCACTTCCCTGCGGAATCTTCTCCATTGCTTGACCTTTCTTCCCTTTTGGTGAAGAAATTTTTACTAATATTCAATCTAAACCTCCCTTAGTTCAACTCGAGGTTATTTCCTCTTGTGTTGTTACTGTAACTTGAGAAACCGACCCCCACCTGGTTACAACTTCCTTTCAGGTTAGTTGTAGAAAGCAATAAAGTCACCCCTGAGCCTCCTCTCCTCCAGGTTAAACATCCCCAGCTCCCTCAGCTGTATCTCATCAGACTTGTGCTCCAGATACTTCACCCACTTCGCTGCCCTTCTGCGGACTCGCTCCAGTATCTCAGTGTCTTCCCTTGTAGTGAGGGGCCCGAAAACGGGCAGAGGACTCGAGGTGCGGCCGCGCCGGTGTCACCGTGCACAGGGGGCAGTCATTGCCCTGGTGCTGCTGCCCACACCGGCCGGGAGCCACTGACCTCCTGGGACACCCGGGCCAGGAGCCACTGACCTCCTGGGACACCCGGGCACACCGCTGGCTCACGTTCAGCCGCCGACATCGGTGGTGACCTGGCACAACACCGAGGCACTGATACCCGAACAATTCGGAGTGCGGCTCGGGCTGGGTGTTCCTCCTCCGCGCCGCCGGCACCCACAGCCGCTCTGCAGCCCGTCCCAGCGCCCGCAAACCACCCCGCCAGGGCACGGCCCGGCCCAGCCCGGCCCG
>VWZD01008211.1:64299-116210 GCA_013396695.1 Sakesphorus luctuosus
AGCCCTTTCTCACAATGCCAAGTCAATGGTACACAAATGTGCAGTACTATGCCTGTGGAGATGGAAAGTAAGAAATGAGTGTCATATAAATGCCCTGAATAAATGATAAAATAAATGGATTTGTATCACAGCTTCTGGTTGTAACATGGATTCTTGGGATTCTTTTCCAACCCAACAGCAAGACTGATGTTTGACATGAATTGCCTTCCCTGGGAAAAATAACTTGTGTGAAAATTACTGAGGAAACCCACAAGACAGAGCAGGGGTTAAATTTTCAGAAATTTGTGTCAGCAGCAGCCTGATTGCTCTGTGCATCAGTGCTGATTTACTGAAACCACACGCTGCAGGACCCGCTGGCGCATTTGATCTCTATCAGGGCAAGGCTGGGGCATGTACTGCCCAGCTCTTATCAGATCCCCACAAAAGAGTAGGATTGGATGGGCCTGATAAGAGCACAGGGACAGAGGGCACGTAGACCTCATCTAGAAGACAGCAGACTGGCAAGTCTGGCTTGTTATTGTCAGCTGGCTCTGGAAGGGTGAGGTGTCCCTGCCTGAATCCCTGCCTCACCTAATTCACAGGAGTTGTGTCCTCCCAGACAGTTTTCTCCTTTACTCAGTTTATTGCAATGTCACCACCATGACAGGAAGGACCAGGGAGCTCCAGCTCACAGGGAGACCAGTGAGATGTATCTCTCCCATTCCTTGCTGACTTTGTTTCTGTATAAATTGAGGAATTGATGACCATCCAGAAACAAGTGTATGTACTTTGCCACTTAAAACAAAGGGCACAGTAAAAAGTGAAAGCACAGTGAAAAGTACAAAAAACGTTTAAAAGCAGTAGCAAAATAGTTGCCATGTGGCTGCAACCAGCTTTACCTCTGACTCCTGTTGTGGTACAAAATCTTCATTTCAAAGGCTTTGGCTCTTTCAGCTACTTTGTAACCAATGGTGCCCATTCCCACGATCCCCAGGGTTGCTCCAGAAACCTCAGTCCCCAGCCAGTCAGCAGGGAAATACTCTGTGTCCGGGGAGACTGCCATCTCATAGCCTTTGAGGAGGAAAAGAAGGAAATAGGTCATTTAAAGGATGTTCCAGCATCTGGTTACTTTTTTCCCCACTTTTTGTTGTAGGACAAGACAGAAGCACAGGAGCAGCCACACAATGTCCTTGTGCTTCTGGACAAGAAGTGAATAATGCTGCACAGTACACATGACTGCTGACACTGATTTCCTGCTTAGGACACTAACATATCCAGCCTCTCTTTGGCAAGCAAGGAGGTTAAGGCCAAAGCAGCAACCTCCTTTGGATGTACATCACACACCTGCCTATCATCTCTCTCTGCCTCCAGTACAGATTGCTGTACTGTTGAAATGCGCCTCAGTTTCTTACTCATGGCAGTTCATTTGCAGGGGTCATGAAAGTGGCAGTGTCAGAAATGTTAACAACATTGTAAATACTGAATGGTGCGACTGATGTATCAGTTGAGGTATCATCAAGACTTTCAGGAAGGCCATACTATTCCCAGTGACCTCACAGATACACCAAGCTTGGCAGAGAAAAGAAACACAGAGCATGGTGGACAAATTTCTGGATAGACTGCTCATAATGACTCAGATACATGGCAGCTTGACAAAGACAGGTTTCAAGCCTCCTTGAAAATATCTCCTTTTAATCCCTTTTATTATAACTTGAAAAGCAAGGCTGCAGTGAACAAATACAACAAAGTGGCTGGGGGCTGAGGGAGAGCAGGCCTGAATTTGAGGCTGTCTGAAGAAGGATCACATCTACTTTGCTGACATGCCTTTTTGGAAATGGTATGCAAGTTATTGTCAACAAGACAGGTAACTGTTTCCTTGCCCTGTATTTTCCATATTTCTACTTTTAAGCTTACCTTTGCATATGCACATGCTTTCTGCATTTTTTGAAGTCACTTTTTCTACAAAAAGACTAAAACTATTTAAGTTATTACCTTCCACAAGTCTCCTGGAAGATGCCAGCATCAAAGCCATCCCCAGGTCTGCAGTGTCAGTGGAGATAATAAATGGAGTGTTGGACACTTTCACACCATAGCTGGAGAGGAGGTTCAGGTCCAAGTGATCTATTCCCACTCCTGAACTTGCAACTATCCTCAAGTTAGGTAAGCTCTGGAGCAGCTCTTCATTAACAACTGGTTTGTGATACCACATATAAATAGCTCTGATCTTTTTGCTGAGAAGTGTCTTATTTTCAAGATATTCTTTCATGGTAACAAGATGAAAATGTTTCTGCAGAAATTCAATATGGTCTTCGTATACTCCATGCATCCCTCCTATACAGTCAATTAGCACATAGGGCAGTTCCTCACCCTCCATGCCCTACAAAAGCAATAAAAACCAAAAGGACATAGTCTTAAGTGATATATTATATTTTTTTAAAATAAAAATCAGGAATTGATTGGCTCCATTACATGCTGTTTTCCCACTTGATGGAAGAGTTGGCTAAAGACAACCACTCCCATGTGCAGGACCATTTGAGGTTCTTACTGTGTTATTCAGAAGGATGTTCAACTTCCATATAATCTTGTTAATAAGACAAGAAAACTTTGTTTCTGACATATCAACTATGCTAACACTTAGACAAATGACCTACCAGATGTTACTCTTGTTCAATATTCAATATCTAAAGCCCAAAGTCTTGATCATTTAAGAACGTGGCTATGTGAGTGGAAGGGTTCTGCCTTTGACTGCCACTTGTGCAACTACATTAAATAATTAGTACTGATGAGATTATCTCAGGAAAAATCTGATTTAACCTTAACAGAGCTATAATTTTTCAATTACGAACTTTGGAATTATCGATTTACTTCCAGAACGTAAGTTTACCCTTTCTTTTCTCGGTCTCCTTCTCCTCCTGACAAGTCTTCACTCTGCCAAGCCCGGAAAGAACCAAGTCTGTGATCTAGGGTTAAAGACCAGAGCCCCGCACGCTGCCCCTCTCCCCGGGGCAAGGCGCTTCCGCACCGCTCCGCACCGCACCGCTCCCGCACCGCCGGGCCAGCGCCACCCTNGCCCGAGCCGCGCCCCTGGAGCGCGGGGGCGGAGCGGGACCGGCCGCCCGCACCTCGGCCTGGCCGAGCGGCGAGGAGCAGCAGTGTCAGAGCGCGAGACCTGCCCCCCCCCCATCCCTGGCGGAGGGGAGAGGCAGCAATGGGAGCTCACAAATGGCTGTGTGTTTTTTAAAACCTGTGTCCTGTTTTCTGCGCTGTCCGTCATTTCAAAATAACGAGGATTTTGCGTTATCGCCCAGCATACTTTTCCCCCCCACACATTGTCTTTGAAGGCTGACTGTGCTCTGGTCGTTCTGTTGGTCATTGCACTGTGTGCACGGGAGTTAACTTGGGACAAAGAGTTGTCTCTAACCAGCAAACACCAGTGAGAGCTCTTGTTCCACACATGAAGGTTTTTTCCAACCTAGATGATGTTCAAAGTACCCTCAATACCTCTCTTTGAGAGTAAAGCTACTGGGGCAGGCTTAGGTCCCCAGTCACTGCAGCTGTTATCCTGGCTACGGGCAGTCCTGTGCCTATCCCAGCTGAGAAATGCATGAAAATTTCCTGACAAGTTTACTTGCACTGTAGATCATAGAATGGTTTGGGTTGGAAGAGACCTTTAAGATCATCTGGTTTCAACCATCCAGCTATGGACAGGGATGCCTTTCACTACACCAGGTTGCTCAAAGTCTCTCCAGCCCAGCCTTGAACACTTTGAGGGATGTCTCTCAATCTCTCATGGCAATCTGTTCTAATGCTTCACCACCCTCTGAGTGAAGAATTTCTTCCTAATACCGAAATGAAATCTATCCTCCTTCAGTTTAAAGCCATTCCCCCTTTTTATGTCAGTACATGCCCTTGTAAAAATTCTCTCTCCAGCTCTCTTGTAGNCACCGCCGGGCCAGCGCCACCCTCTCCTCCCCCGACCTCACGCGGAGTATTCCCGGTTCAGCGCCGGTCGAGCCCTGGCTCCAGGCGTTTGCAGCTGTCCCGGCCAGCCTGCCAATGAGACTAAAGATAGGAAGGAGCTGGAGCGGCGGCCGGAGGGCTCCGTCTGGCCCTGAAGGACGGCAGGGAACGGGCGCGATCCCTCCCACTCCCAGCCCGACGGGGCGCGGAGACCGCGGGACACCTCCGTGCCCGCACACCCGGTGCTACTGGCGGGGCCGCCGCCACGATCGTCGGGGGACCACCCGGCAGAGGCACCCCGGGTGCCGGGCACGAGGGTCCCGCCCGCAGCTCCCACTCACCCCTCGGCCCCGCTCGCCGCCGCCGCCGCGCCCGAGCCGCGCCCCTGGAGCGCGGGGGCGGAGCGGGACCGGCCGCCCGCACCTCGGCCTGGCCGAGCGGCGAGGAGCAGCAGTGTCAGAGCGCGAGACCTGCCCCCCCCCCATCCCTGGCGGAGGTGAGAGGCAGCAATGGGAGCTCACAAATGGCTGTGTGTTTTTTAAAACCTGTGTCCTGTTTTCTGCGCTGTCCGTCATTTCAAAATAACGAGGATTTTGCGTTATCGCCCAGCATACTTTTCCCCCCCACACATTGTCTTTGAAGGCTGACTGTGCTCTGGTCGTTCTGTTGGTCATTGCACTGTGTGCACGGGAGTTAACTTGGGACAAAGAGTTGTCTCTAACCAGCAAACACCAGTGAGAGCTCTTGTTCCACACATGAAGGTTTTTTCCAACCTAGATGATGTTCAAAGTACCCTCAATACCTCTCTTTGAGAGTAAAGCTACTGGGGCAGGCTTAGGTCCCCAGTCACTGCAGCTGTTATCCTGGCTACGGGCAGTCCTGTGCCTATCCCAGCTGAGAAATGCATGAAAATTTCCTGACAAGTTTACTTGCACTGTAGATCATAGAATGGTTTGGGTTGGAAGAGACCTTTAAGATCATCTGGTTTCAACCATCCAGCTATGGACAGGGATGCCTTTCACTACACCAGGTTGCTCAAAGTCTCTCCAGCCCAGCCTTGAACACTTTGAGGGATGTCTCTCAATCTCTCATGGCAATCTGTTCTAATGCTTCACCACCCTCTGAGTGAAGAATTTCTTCCTAATACCGAAATGAAATCTATCCTCCTTCAGTTTAAAGCCATTCCCCCTTTTTATGTCAGTACATGCCCTTGTAAAAATTCTCTCTCCAGCTCTCTTGTAGGCCCCTTTTTGGTACTGGAAGGCTAATATAAGGTTACTCTGGAGCCTTCTCTTTTCCAGGCTGAACAACCCCAACTCTCTCAGCCTTTCTCCATTGGAGAGGTGCTCCAGCCCTTCGATCATCTTGCTGTCCTTCCTCTAGACTTGTTCCAACAGGTCCATGTCTTTCCTGTGCTGGGAAACTCAGATCTGGACACAGCACTCCAGGTGGGGTTTCGCAAGAGCAGAGGGGCAGAATCACCTCTCTCAACCTCCATGCCAGGTGATGGAGGCTGGGGAGTACAACTTCAGGTCTCAGTTCACTAAGGTTGTGTTGAAGCAAAGTGATCCCCCTTGCTGTGTATATAGTCAGCAGCCACGGGAGAGGATGCCTGGCTTCTGTGGTGAGAGCAGCTCAGGGGCTGGGACACACCACTGCTCTGGGCATCAGGGAACTCTCCCCTTCCACACTACAGAATAACCAGCCATAGGGTACTGCTGTGTCTCTCCTGACTAATGTAGTGCTTTCAAAAGAATAGATTACTAAATCCTGTCTTCCTGAATTCTACCAAATACATTTTGATATGCTGAACATTAAGCCAGCCAAGTTTAACACCAAATCTTCTATAAAATTACTGAGGAAAAGAGAAACTATAATAACATTTAATAGTAATTATACAAAACCATATACTGTTTTCCTGGTGATGATTTTTGAGTATCATTTGCTTGTATGAATTTCAAGTTCAGATAGTTAAACTTTGAAGCAAAAATTAACTAGGAAGTTTGAGTTACAGCACATTAACTGGATTCTCAATTAAGTGTACTTGAATTTTCTTCCTTAAAAAACCCCAACAAACTATAAAATGCTTACACATTACCGGTTTCACATCCAAAACTTTCAAACTACTTTGCTGATAAGAGGTAATGGGTGATCTTTTAACTTGCTGCTCACTGTTACCTAAGATCAAAGGACCATTACAAAGTCCCTCTCAAAGATATGTTATTCTCCTCATTAACTGAAGAAGGCGGCCTACGAACAAATTTTAGTCCTGAAAGTAAAAAATAAATGAGGGAAGCACAACACAGGAGCTTTGTGTATCAAATCGACAAACGTGAATGAATAAAATGAAGGAACAAATTGTCAGACAAAAAAATAGTTGAAGAAATGTTACACTTTTATAAGCAAAAATGCAGGAAATACCTATCAAAAGTGAAGAAAATGTGAGTGTTATGTGGTTAAATGTGGAGAGAATCAGATGGCTTCAAGGTTTTTTTTATGCAACTTGAACATCTATTTTTAAAGCCATGGTTCAGGAGCTGACACATCTCTACAGGAGATACATCTGTATAACAACATATGTGACAGAAGAAGTCAGTTGCACCAGTGCACTATCATATTCTAAGTAGATTTAATTTGTAGAGCACCTTACAGACCTCCATTGACTAGTTAAGCTACATCACATTGTGTTGCTGTGTGCTGTTATTTTCTATAATAGAAAGGGAACTGTTATACCAATATCATACAAAGCACTCTGAAATGGGTCCGTGCCTATGCAGAAAGAAGTATTGCATAACCTGTGGACTTCATGCCCATCATTAAATTTGGTGTCTGTGTAATCCTGCAGGGTGAGCTGATGTCTGCAGTGTTAACAAGGTGCTTGCATAATAGTTGTTTCTTAGGATTAGGCTTTTGAAGTATTGCAATACCCTAAAAGCCTTTTGTGTAATGTAATGTATACATTTCCCAGCTGGGTAGTACAGACTAGCTTAAGCATGAAACTGGACAAGAAGATACATTTCCTATGTCTACATTATGTGTCATAAGGCAGTATTATATGGGATCAAGGTTTGTAGGACAAATCTATATGCAGGAAATCTATATTCATGAGCTTGTTCTTTCAGGCAAGTCCAAACCAAGTGATGCATTTGTTTTCACTGACTATAAATAAAGTGTCATCGCTAGACTGACTGTTGGCTGTAGGTAAGGCCATTTTTCCCAGTAGATTACTGTAGCAGCACTTGATTCCAGATCATACTTTATGCCCATCAAAATGTTTCAAAATCTCTGAATCAACAGAGCAAACTATAATGAATAATCTCTTCACTCATGTAGCCACTGCATTTTTTGATCCACTTTTAGTAATCATGAGATTGAGTGTATTGTGTGTGAGTCAACCCATCACTCCAGTGACTGACAGGCATCCCCTTGTCTAGCACTGTCTTCCTGTCTAAATCACCCCACTGGCAGGGAGCACTTCTGAAACTAAGCAGCTAAGATTCTTGAAATCTGCAGGAATAGCAGTAAAACTCCACGAAAATTCAAGGAAATTGAAGTGAAATGAAGTACAGTATCTGATTTTGTTTGCTGCTTCATGCCTGGACAAAAGTTTGCTTGCGCAAAATTATTTTTTTTCCAGTTTTAGGATATTGATCTAATAAAAAGGTTTTTTTCTCTTTGCTATATTAGTTAATTAGAACTTTTTTACAGCTCTTTAATTTATTGCTTTGCCTTTTATTTTGAAACAATAAACGTTTTCTTTCAAGGTCCTACAGGTGACAATGAAAGGCATACTGGGCACCTGTACCTAAAAGAAAAGGGAGATACCTGAGACAGTCTTGAAATTCTTGACAGCCAATTTGCTGCTCCTGAAAAGCTGCAATGTCTTGTTTCCCTGAGCTTCGAGTTGGAAACATCATTTTATATTAAACTGGTGGAAGGAAGTGTCTTTTGGTAAATACCTGTAACAACCATCTGCAAGACAAGGGCAGTGGAAATGGCTCTAAAGAGCAGGAGACTCCATACAAAATCCTACTTGTCTCTAATGGCTACTTCGTTATAAATTTCATAGATCAAATAATCACATATTCATGAAATCATGCTACATAATAAAAGGCATAGCACTGCCACTTTGCATTGTGGATTGTTTTATCTGTTTTTTGGACTTGTATTGGATAACAAAGTACATAAACACAACTGAGAGGATGGCAAACTGTTTCCTACCATGATTTAGTAAGGTGTAATTAAATGCTTATATTTAAAGATATTTTTTTCCTGTGGAATTTGAATGATTAATATAGGTTCTATTTCTAGTGTAGAGAAGCCATGAGATTTGATTTTTTTATAATAGCAGTAACAAAAATAAAAGGTCAATCTTTTTTCTCTTTACAGTAGCAAAGCTCTCTGCTAAACTTTGCTTCAAATAAAATTATTCCTGCAAATGTCTAGAGGCACTGATGCAAAGGAAACCGTATACATTTGGATTTAATGCTGTGTGCACTCTTCCAGACTTTTGTGTTTCCACTAATCTACAGAATGGTGCTGAAGCTTTAGAGGGCTCAAGGTGTTCTTCCGCACATTTGTGCAAAGTTGAAGATCCAAAGGTAGAGAGCATGTAAATTTGGTGTTACAAAGTAGCATGTTCACCTTGAATACTAATTTTCCTTAGTACTAGTACTTTAAATTGCCTTCTAAAATCCAGTCTGCTTTAACTAAGTGATTCTGAGTACATTTCTGAAGACTGACTCAGCATTTTGTGTCTCAGGAACTCTTTTAAATGGAGACTTCCATATGGAAAGTTGATAACATTTCTGTCCAAGTAGTTTATTTTGATGTTTTTGATAGCTAATAGAATGGGAACAAAGTGGATTATGTAATCTAAAGACATTTTCTTTAGGACTAGGGAGCCTAGCAAGAAGTGCACTGGCAATCAAGTTTCTCCTAGAGCCACTAAAAGCCTGCATGCATCTGTCTAGCTTTGCAAGGGAAAAGTAGTGTATTCCTCCAATTTGCAAGGAAATTAAAATGTAAAAGCTGTTTTTCAATGACATATGAGACCAAGTCAGAGCTTTCAGTGCCCATTTGGAATAGGTTTGTCTTAATGGGGAAAACATAAGAATACAAGTGTTTAGAGCTGATGGGGGAAAAGAAAAGAGTAAAAAGAGATACATTATCCTTTTGCACATCAGCTAGGCAGCACTTCACTGGGCATGGGGCGGCCATTCAGAGCTGCTAGTATGTTTTCAACTGCTTCCTCTGTTATCATGTAAGTGGCCTTGTCTGTTCTACTGCCGAGGTGAGGTGTTATAAGGACGTTCTTTAACTTTAACAAGGGATGATCTCTGGAAGAAAAGAAAAAAAGAGTTACCTACTGTTGATCATTCAAATAAAAAGGACTCCTCCTTCAGCTTTTGCACTGTATTTGAAGTTAATTTGGTGTAACTTTACATGTCCCACTTAGACCCACAGAACCTGATCACTTGTGTTGAAGTAATTTTGGACCATAAAAGGACATGTTATTCTTTTCTCAAGAAACAGACTTCTGCTATTAGGCAGCAATTTGAACTATGTCAGAAGAGAGGATTAAGCCCTCCTGTCACATTCACCCTCCACAATTGTCTGAGCTGTAGTTCATTCCCACACAGGCATAACATGACCAAAATCTCCACAAACCCAAAGTGCAGCCAGCACCACATTAACTCCAAGAGACACCATCATGGTCCTCGAGGTGTCTTTTTACAGAAGCTAAACAGCCTCTAGGCCCAAGAGGTCTGCAGTACTTCAGCCTTGGATTGTGGAAAGAAGCCTGTGGAGAAGGACACCTTGGAGCAATGCAGCAGGTCTCAGAAGAGATGGTACAACTAGCTTTCACCCATTCGTGGCAAGTTGCACCTTCTAATAAAGAAATCTGCAAGTGAAGCATTGCTGCAGCTTCACAGGGTGATTCTACAGAGGTGGTCTAATGCTTTCTCTGCTTCCTGCTGCTTGCTGGCACCTAGGCCTGTTATCAGCCTCAGCATCTGGGCTGCATCCCCTGGCACTTTTATCCAAACCCCTACCCCTGGGAGAGAGCCAGCTGCCTCAGCCAGGTCCCTGCCTGCTGCAGGGATGCCTCCAGCCTCGGCAGGGCTCACCCATCCTGTCCAAGATATAAGCAGAGATGGCAACCTGGGCAGTGGCTCTGGGTTGGTGACATCCAAAGCTGCAGCCCCGATCACACCAGTCTGCAGAGCCGTCACCAGTGGCCCTTGGTCAACTACAGCACCTGGTTTGGAATAAGAGAGAGTCTCTGAGTGCAACTTGCAGGTAATGAGCTCAGAGTGAAAAGAGAATGGAAGGGGAGAGAGGGCAATTTTTGCCATGCCTGATCTGTGCTTGGTACACACACCAGCTGCACAGAGGCTGCAGCACAGTGTTGTGTGTAACACAGCAGGAGCTGGCCCATACTTTCCAGCCAGTCAACTGTACTGGATGGTACCTCGGCTGATGTTAATGAGAGTAGCTGTCGGTTTCATCAGTTCCAGCTCTCTTTTCCCAATCAGGTTGCGTGTCTGAGGTGTCAGGCTCACTGCCACCACCACAAAATCTGCCTGCTGGAGTAAGCTGTCTATCTTTTCGCAGCAAGTGGCACTGACAGCTTGCTCCTCTTGTGCTTTCCTAGTGGGAGAAGAAGAATTTCAGGGCATCAGTCATGAAAATATTTTCTTCAATGATGTCACCAGTACACAAACTAAAGGATCTGATTGTCACACCCATGTAGCAAACAGGTAGCAAATAAAGGTGAATTTAGTCTCAGCCGAGTGTTTAGACCCTTCTGAAAGCCTTCAAGCCTTACAGCAGGGGATGGATTGCATGTCTGCCTCCCAGTCACTGAAGTGCAGGGTCCAGGGGCTTCTTATAAAGTCTGCAAATGGACTAAGGCTAAGCACTGGAGCAGATGGCAGCACATGGTCCATTCTCCAGGATCCCCTGTGAGGGAGGAGCACGTCATCATTGCTCAAAGCAGAGTAGTGGTATTCATAAGCTCTGAGCATGCTGGTGATCCTCATCCTGTGCCAAGTACACGTCTCCTAGTTTTCCAGACATTAAATTTCAATAAGACCCCCAAAATATGCAGTAAAAATAAACAAAAAGTAGAGTTATGTGTCAGTATAATATGATATGAATAAAAAAAGAAGGTATAAGCTTGATTTCCATTTTTCAGCTTACATATGCAGGAAACCTTGAAATGTCTAATATAAAATATAGATTATGTTTCCAAGTGTTTAAACACCAAGGAACACTTTACAGGACTGATTTAAGGAAACATTTTTTTTAATTTTGTTTTAATCTTGGTCCTATTTCTTCATTTCTGACATAATACCTTGAAAAGAAAATACTGGCTATCTAGAAGAGATTTTCTGCTGCAATTAAGGTCAAGACATATCTTTACCTCCGTGTCCTGTTGTGGTACAAAATGTTCATTTCAAATGCTTTGGCTCTCAGAGCAATCTTATATCCAATTCTGCCCATGCCAATGATCCCCAGAGTAGCTCCAGCAACTTTAACTCCCAGAATATCAGCTTCACAGTAATCAACACTTGAAGAAGTTGCAATGTGATGGACTGCAAGAAAAACACTCAGATATGAGAACTGAATGGAGTCCAACACAGAGGAACAAGGCAAAATAGTCTGAACTTGCTGTGGTACCACAGCACACCTCTAATGGTCACAATCACATGATTTTGTATGTCCTGGATAATTCCCTAATATATCATCTTTCCCTGCTACATGTATATATGACATTCCCATTATTCTCACCACCACACTGCAAAATGCCTTTTGATGTTATTTCTCCCAAAAATCCTCTTACTGTTTTAGACTCATGAAAATATTGCCCTGTTTTTCATTAACAATCAAAATACTTTTTGCCAGTAACAATGCAGAGTTTGGAAATGTCATGTGGAGAACAAGACCAGATACTTGGTTTGCTTATTTAGAATAAGAGCTTTCCTGTTCACATCTGCCACTCTCCCTGGAAAGAAAAGTGCAAATGCTTTAAAAATCACTATGGTAATTTCCATTATTATCTGCTAAACCTGCACAATTTTCTACAACATGTAAAATACAGTTATATACAGAGAGTCAGCAGTTGTTAGTCTGTTGGGAAGGTGACAAGCTTTGATATTTCAGTCTTCTGATATTGCCAGCTTTTCTAAAACATAAGCAGAATATTGTGAAAGCATAAAAAAAATACTTAGAATAACACTCAGTCATGTGAGGGCAGAGCTATCAGAAATGCCACCAGGGATAGTTTATGTAGACAGGAACAAGAAATTAATCTCTCTTTTAATCTGCCTCCTCCTTGTGAGGGGAAACAGATTTAGAGCAAGACAAGTCTCCTTTGAGTTTCTATGAATCTTGTGGTACAGGTGGCAAGTCAAAGCTGGGTAAATTTAATAGGATAAATTTGGAGAATCTTCTCCTGAAGCAGGAGGCATTCTAACCACGTGAAGTGTAGGCCTATCTGAGGAAATAGCAAGAATAAATTGTTGAAGAAACCAGAAAGGATGTTATAAGCAGAAACAGAAGTAGCCTGCTCTGTTATGCCTCTGAAATGTCCCAATTCTGCACCAATCCATTTCAGTCCCCAAGAATATGCCCATGCTCCTATCAGCCTTCTGGGCCACTTCTAAGTCAGGATATTCTATGATTCTATATACTCTTGTTCTGCTCCACTGTTGCCTCCTACAGCGTAATTTCTTCTGCCAGCCTGTGGCTGCAGAGATCATCAGGGTTTTGGCACCCCTCATTTTTGGTCCTAGCATTGTAACACTATCACACTGAAAAGCACATCTTACATCAGCCACTGAAAATGCACTGCTGAAGAAGGTAACAAAATTTAAAGCTTTTGTATTTAGAAAGCACACTCCAGTGTGTTGTTCACTTGAAACCGTTAAACTAAATCTACAGCCATATTTTAAAAACGGGTCCATAAAGCAGAAGTTTGTATTTGAATTAAATGTGCTTAGATTCTGGTCAAGTATTATCAACCCTGTAAAAAATAAATACATATGATTTTATTTATACCTTTTTGAAATATAGGTTATGTATCTCTGTGTGTAATGTAACAACTTAAAAGTATCATTCTTATACATAAAATATATGCAAATACCTATTGTTCTGCTTGCCAAGGCAACATATTTAGATTTTCACATTTTATGTGCTCTACAGATAACTCTAAGAAAAGTCAAGTTAATGGTAGGTAAATCTTGTACAACTTTTAGAAGTCACAAAAGAATGGAGATGTTACCTTCCACTAGCCTCCTAGCAGATGCCAGCAACAAAGCCATCCCAGCATCTGCTGTGCTGCTGGAAACAGCATGAGGAGCATTAGCTATCTTCACACCAAAGCTTGCTATAAGTTTCAGATCCAGGTGATCCATCCCCACTCCTGAATTCGCAATCACTTTCAAGTTTGGCAGGCTCTGGAGGAGCTCTTGGTCAATAACTGGTTTGTGCCACCACAGATAGATTGCTTGGACCTTTTTACTTAAATGCTTTCGGTTTTCAAGCAATTCCTTCATGGTGATGAGGTAGAAATGTTTCTTCAGGAATGCCACATGGCTGTGCAGTATCCCACGTATGCCACCAATTTCAATTACCAAAAGCCCAGGTAGTTCTCCTCCTTCCATGATCTGCACTAAAAAGAAAGACACAAAGCAACAGAAGAAAGCCATATACTTATTTCCAGACATGTTAAAGAATAACCACTATCACGTCCTGTTTTGTGACATCTATGACAAGAGATCCTATAAACCACATATTTAGATAGGAAAGGAAGCACACCAAGACAAGAAAGCAGCTCTTTTAAATATGCTACCAATTATACACATACCCACGCAGATAGTCACACAATCAGGCCTGAACAAGCTCTGTCCTCCATGGTCTCCAAGATTTCATATTACTGCCACCATGCTCAAAACACAACAATTATTTCTCATTAATTACTCAGTTTCAGACCGTCAATAGTCTGCCGCAATAAATCTCCTTTGCTACCCTGAAATCACAAATTACCTTGTCTAAGTAGTTTAGAAAAATGTTGGACCAAATCTAGTTAATGAAAATAAATTGCACAGTTTCATCATGAACTTTGAGTTGCCAGGTTAATTTTTTAATGCTTCATTGCAGAGATTCATGTAGGCTTCTGTCCTGAAGTGACTGCAGTGCCTTCTCCTGAGCCCATCATAAGTTAACAAAATAATAAGATGTTTGGGAAAATTTTTTCTGAGAGGGAGTTATGCACTCAAAACTAGTTGTTTTTTTGTTTTCCAGGAATCACTGACCATCTGGTTTTGGTTCCCAGAGGGTCTGTGAATTGACAGTTGCCTTGGGGATTTTTAGGAATTTTTTTGTTTGCTGGCATTTTGTGGGTTTTCAGGTTTTTTTAATAGACTCTTTATAGCTGCCTTTGATTTTCTCTAGCAATTTTGGGAAGGGCTGTGGGGAGAGTGTTCAAGGGCTGAAGATCTCTGAAATACCTGTGGCAATACTTTCTGTTGCCTTAGTAGCATTTCACTATTTGCATCTGAATGCCTAATTTTTGGCCTGTCTACCCTTCCTGGGCTAAAGCTTCATTTTACCATTTGTTCAAGAAGCCTGACAACCTTGCAAAATAATTGAAAGGCTTCCTGACTTCATGGAGGTGACAAAGACTTTACTGTATTTTCTGATCATAGGAAAGAGAATGTAAGAAAAAGCTTGGCCCTGGCTGCAGGTTTGGACTGATCACTTATTTTCCTTTAGGTTGTGCCCTCACCCATGTGATTTCAGTGGTAGTTCTACCATTGTTTAATGGATAAAAGCATCATTTGTTGTCAGCACAGAGGAATTCAGTCTCTTGGTATTTACTCTGGTTTTCAAAGGATCACATCAGGAAAATCAGACACTTTTTCAATGATTGGCATTGCTTTAACATGTAGATTGAGCAGAGCTCTTCCTACATTAGAAAAAACTTAGGCCTACAATCACTTCAAAGGACACTTCTTCAGTGTTCTGGTATAAAAATAGAATATTGCAATATTGGCTGACAAGTGTGTCAGGATACACTCAGATTTCTGCAGGGAATTAATGCTCATTCATCTGTAATAGACCTGAGAGTGTTACACAAACTGTTTGGCGTACTCGCTTATCATTGTGTAGCAGCAGGTACTGGGAACAGAAGTTTGAAGCATCACGCTTAGCTGGGAATACTGCTTATATTTAAGGCTTCAAAAGAACCAAAATTTTTAAAACTTTGTTATTACCTCGAACTCCCATACAGAGAAAACAGCACCACGCTTTCTCTGAGAGAATTTCCTATAACTTACAGAGAAAATATACACTTTTGGCAAAGGCACAGCATGTAACCAAGCCTAAATAGCATTTCACTGAAACACCCAGCACAAAGCCCAGTCCACAAAAACACTCACCACAAAGCAACCAATACACCAGCTTAGCAAAGCACAACTCACTGCACTTAAGTTACCCAAAGGAAATAAGAGTAAAGGGAGGGAAAGCGTAAAGGGAGGGAAAGAGTCAAGGGAGGGAGGGAAAGAGTCAAGGGAGGGAGGGATAGAGTCAAAGGAGGGAGGGAAAGAGTCAAGGCAGGGAAGGGAGAATAGATTAAGAAGAGTTGAGGAGTAAAGAAAGAGAAAAATAGTTACAGCAGTGGATCCGAAGGCTCACACGGTTCCGGCTAGACGCGAACACACCTCTGAGAGCGCCTCTATTTATAAGGTCTGGCCAGAGTGGCCCCGCCCCCAGGCGGCACAGCCAGGTGATTGGCCAGTCGGTGCGCTCCGGGCCGGAGTGACGTGTGCTGTGGCCAATCAGAGGCCGCGGGGCCGAGCAGGTGTCCGGCCGGGGCTGTGCGGGCGGCGGCGCCGTCCGGGCCTGACCCTGTGCCCGCAGGCCCAGCCCAACCCACACTCACCATGAGCTGGCTTCGACCCACATAAATATATTATATGATTCAAGGAGATTCGAATCCAGTATCTCACAGGGTATTCACTGAAATAACAGACTGAAGATATCAGGTAACTGCTTAGTTAAAGTCTCCAAATCTCTTTTATTAGTTCTGCTTTATTTTTCAGAATTGTAAATAACATTACAGATCAAGCCTAGTGAGATACCTGTTTTGCAGTATTGTGACGAGGAGTGGGTTGCGGTTTTTTTAAGTTTAAAAGTGGTACTGAAAGAAATGATGCCTTCCCATTCCCATGAGATTTAGTGGTACAATCCGGCACACATCATTTGGGAAACACTTCACTGGGAATGGGCTGACCATTGAGAACAGCCAGCATATTAGCTATGGCTTCTTCTGCCATCATATGGATAGCTTGGATTGTTGCAGTTCCAATGTGAGGGGTTATGATGATGTTATTCAATTTTAATAAAGGATGATCTCTGTAAGAAACAGAACAGAATGTATTACACAGGGAACTTACTCTGCTGCTCTTCTGTGCTAGTTGTGAGAAACTAAACCTCAGGAAACAGCAATGGCATGTTGAGATAAAAGGGCCACAAGCACAGAACCAGCAGAAAGCTGTGGGAAGCTTGCTTTCCCATTTCTTTTCTCTCTATTTCTTTCATTGCCGTGCCTGTCAGGCTGGCAAAGAACAGACACATGTGGGAAAGGCCAATACTTTGTCATTTATTTATGATTGTGCAAGACAGGGCAAGATGTTCCCCTTACACAGTGGGAACATCTCCCTGGGGAGATCAAGATTATGAGCACACTTTGCACACAGTTTAAAATATTTCAGATTAATAGAATAGGAAGCAGGTTTCTTTACCTTGGCAGAGGCTCAGGGTATGTCACGTCCAGAGCTGCAGCCCTAATAACCTTATTCTGGAGAGCTTCTACCAATGCATCTTGATCAATAACTGCACCTATATTGAAATGAAATCTTGGTATGATGAGTTAATGAACACATTTTGCATGGGAGTGGGGGAAGGTCTCAAGGGTCTAGTGAGAAAAATTAGAGGATCTTCATATTTTTAGAAAGTAGAATGCCTTTATAGTAAGATTTTATTTATTAATCTTCAATTATAGGATAATTATGGTCCATTGTGTAAGGTTTTTCTTGGCATGGGACCAGTTTCAGTCTTTTCCTCATTTTCACACTTTCTGTATTATCATAGGCAAATCATTTAATCTCTTAAGGCTTTCTACCCTTTTATCTCTGCTTTGTTTGTAATCTTTCTAATATGCTTGTTCAGTGCCAACAGATCAGTCACATCATTTGAGGCTTCCATTCTACACTGCTGTTCCAAATGCTACTTGGTATTTTCCCTGAACCCCATTCATCCTCACTGATGATAAACCTTTCAGATATTTCCACTAAAAACCCTGTCTTTAGGATAAGGTTAAAGAGAACTGAACATGGACTGACCATCCCTAATTTCAATAGCATATGGTCCACAACTAGTCACTCATTTACGGACTGACAGCAACTTTGTGGCCCAAACAACAGAGGGGATATCACAGACTGAGGTTGGAGAGGGGAATGTCAACATAGTCAGACCAAACACACCTGAAGTGTGGAGCCACAAACACTGATTTCAGATCATCCTACCTCGGCTGATGTTTATCAGAGTAGCTGTGGGTTTCATCAGACCCAGCTCCTTTTTCCCAATCAGTTTGTGAGTCTCAGGAGTCAGGTTCACAACCAACATAACAAAGTCAGATTGCTGCAGCAAGTCCTCCATCTTTTCACAGTAGTGGGCACCAACAGCCTCTTCCTCCTCCTTTCTTCTGCAGGAAAAATGTACACACCCCAAACTGACACAACTGCTTCTACTGGGCTTTAACAATCAATCAGCTGTAGGAGAGATCCAGAAAAGCACACAGACTGAGTGGTTTAAGGACAAGTTGAAAGGAAAAGGTGCAGATGGTGGAAGGGAGGCTGGAAGGATGTGGGTAGAAGGAGCAAGAGGCCAGAGGAGTGATGGGACACTGACAGAGTGATGTATGGAAAGCACAGAGGTGGGATTAGGTATAGGAGGTTGGGGATGTAGTCAGACCCCATTCTTCTCTTCTGTGGCCATACCAGTCCCTGAGTCTTTTCTTTTCTTGCCTGACATGTGAGTTAGAATTTGTCCTTGAAAAGCAATGAGAAATGAAGTGTGAAAGAAAGGAAACTACAAATCTATGAGAAATTATGACCTTTGTCATTGGCTAGTCTGAGGAGACTGGCTGGCTGGCTGAAACAGGCATGCTGCCAGAAGCCTGAAGAGTCTGACAGGACAGGGGACACTATGAGGGCACAAGGCCTGGTTTGCCTGGGCAACATCTTCAGAAAGGTTACATGGCCCTTGTTTCAAACTTCTAGTAGCTAACCAGGGCAGAGCGAGTGCAGGATGTGAGGGGTAACTCCTCCTGAGGGGAGCAGCAGGGAGCCAAAGCAAGGAAGTGGTGGCACGCAGGCACTTCTCATGCTGCTTCCAGCTGTCACAAGTGCACAGGGAGGGTGGGGACACAGAGCAGAGCTGTGGCTTCTGTCACTGTCCCCTGAACAATTACACACTGAAACCAGATGTTTTTACCTCCGGTTTCTGTTATGGTACAGGATCCTCATGTTGAAGGCTCTGGCTCTCTGAGCCACTTTGTACCCAATGCTGCCCATCCCGATGATCCCAAGCGTTGCTCTGGTTACTTCTACTCCCAGCCAGTCAACAGCAAAATGCTTTGTGTCTGGAGAAATTGCAATCTGGCAGCCTGAATGTAAATACATGTTGAATGGGAACAAATCAGCCATAAACATAGGTTTGGGGGAATGAAAAAGTTACAGCCATTGCAGCAGAGGGGTTCTGGAGCACCCCTTAAAAACATCTTTGCTAATTTTGACCAGTTCATTGAAGGGCCTGGACGGTGCCCATCCCTGCAGCCAGGGCTGGAGTCAGTAATACAGCAGGGTCCTGGGTGGGTATTGTGCTGGGAGGACTGGCTTCTTAGGGAAGTAACTCTTCCATGGCTGGTACCTTTCCTAGGAAGTTCAAAGATAGCTTCTTTGACACTTACCACCCTGCAAGCATTGACTTCACTTTTTTCAGTTGGGGTAAATCTCACCATTTCATTCCTGGATCAAAACCCAAAACAGCTTTACTGCTTGAGTCAGGATGAAGGCTGCAAATTTCAGCTCAGCCAGGGATCTCTGCAAGCTTTTATACAAAGAACTTGAGAGTCAACAAGAAGCAATAGTGAGAAAACATCACAGAAAAAGAGATGTTATTTCATGCTCACGGTGGAGGGGCAATGACAATAAGACTGTAGGTCTCTGAAAACAGAAGTAGCTTCTTGTGATAGTATCTACTGACATTTTCCTTCCTCAAAAAGGCATTGCATAGCAAGGACATGTGAGGAAAGAACCTATGTGGGGAAAGGACACTTAATGTTGGTGATACAGTGTGAAATAACTTTGTCAAATGATTAACAGCTATTTCAACCATCATGTTGATGGTCTTCAGGAAATACACTGGTTTAGACAAACCCATCACAGAAGCAGAAAAAAAAAGGAGTTATACTAATTACTGCTGCAGAGATGGGATGTGGCCATTTATGCTTTGTACCTTCCTGTAGATCCTTATGCTTCTTTCAAGGGGAAATGGAAAGTCATGACATACCATTTGGATTCACGTTGTATTCACTTTTCACAGCTATAAAAAACCCATCCAGTGAACAGCCAGACAAGACCTAAGACCAAGGCATTATTGCAAACAGGGTATCACAAATTACTTTAAAGCGCATAATTTATACAAAGGTCTTCTTGTAGTCACTGTTGCCTTAAAAGGAAGATGGACATACGAAAAGCAGATGCCTCTGAAAATTGAGGCCTCCAAAAATTTTTCCCCATAAAAGCATCTCAGATATTGATTCAGACAGACCCCCTGTATATAGTAAAAATGAGATATGTCAAACAAGCAGCTATCCAGGAAAATTGAAAACGTTACCTTCCACTAGTCTTCTAGCAGAGGCCAGCATCAAGGCCATTCCCATGTCTGCTGTTGGGTCTGCCACAGCGTGTGGGGTGTTGGTCACTTTGACACCAAAGCTGGAGATCATGTTCAAGTCTAAGTGGTCGACTCCAACCCCAGAGTTTGCAATTACCTTTAAATTAGGCAGGCTTTCTAGAAGCTCCCGGTCAATAGTTGGTCTGCACTCGAACACGAAAACAGATTGGATTTTTTTGCTAATTTCTTCTTTGTTTTCAAGAAATTCCTTCATGGTGATAAGGTGAAAGTGTTTCTTCAAAAGCACTGCAAGGTTTTCTAGCACACCATGAGTTCCTCCTATATCCAGAATCAAAGCGCCTGGCAACTCTTCTTTTGCCATGACCTGCAATAGGGGAGTAGAATAAAGACTCATTTGTTTAAGAGAACGTGCTTAAAGGAGCAATGAGGTAGTGATCATTTAAATTCACATCTGTAAAACAGGAAACTGATGGAACTCAATACTGCTTTTAATCCACAGTCACTTGGTACTAGTGTGGTGTTAGACAACTTCTCAGGACTTGTACCAAATGCTGATTTAGACTATCACACCAAGGAATATCCACACTCTTAGATCAAAATCCAGTCCTACAAAGTGTTCTTTGCACATAGTTTCATTTTAGTTCTGAATCAATATTGATTTCATACAAATCTAGTAGCTTGTGAACCTTACTTACCAATGCATTTCTATAAACAGTGATATGGAACAGAGGCTGCTAGAAAGTTACTCCAAGTTTCTTGCCTGTCCGTTATGGTTGGCAAAACTGCAGGTAGTGTAGGGTGGCACTGAGGCTCAGATGGGTCTGACAAACATCTGTCAGAAATGGTTTAGGTCTAACAAATTTGCATGATGAAGGGCCATCCTTGGACAGCTGCTAGACCACTTGCCTTCGGTGTTTTAAACATCCAGATCGGTACCTGAACTTCTGTAAAATTTAGCACAACCATGCCTATGTCCTGAACCCGTGGGGAAGAGCACTAGAGATGATGCTGTAATTTCCAACTGACAACACAGTCCTTCAGACTAGAACCTTCTCCTGCCCTGACAGTTTTGAGCCCAGTCCTCTCTACAACACTCCTGCAAATGGACTGTATTCTGCAATAAGACGACAGGGGCTTCACAGTTAACCAAACATCTGATTAGAGGTGGTCCTTATTGATAAAAATGGTATTGGAAGATTTTCTGTATATCTTAACAATAGTTGTGCCTAATTCCTACAGTTCTGTTTGCTGTGTTCCACTGACTTTCAGTCTCCATCCCATACTATGTCCTATACTTGGGTCCAGGAAACCTGATGTTCTGCTGACTGAATCAGCACAATTTTCCACAGCAGTATGTTGATTTATTCTGGGCACACAGTGCTGGGCAGAGATGTTCTGCTGCTTCAGTCCTCTCACAAAAACCTTCTGTGAGTAACCAGAATTCAAGCCTGTGACAAAAAGGTGTAGATTGGAAGTTTTTGTCAACTGTATTTACTCTCGTCCTGAGCAAACTCAGACTTATCCCAACCACATCTATTAAATGCTTACAATCTTGGCAACAATAATGCTGCTTTGTCCTGGCCTTGACCTGCATTTCTGCCTCAGTTCCAGTCTGCTGCTGTACATGGGCTTGAAGGGGTCTCCATGCTAGGACAGGTCTGCAGTTCACCATCAGCAGAGTCTCTGATAATACTACCTGGTTCTGAACAGCAGCAAACAAAGCAATGAGAGGAATAGTGCAACCAAATTGCAAAGGAAGACTGCATTCTTAAATGTGTCTCACCTGTTTTTTGCAAAATGAAGTTGTTAGCTCCATGTGGCTGTGAAAATTTTGCTAATTCCCTCAGATATGGTCTGTATTTCGGAGAGTATCACACAACATGACCTTAGAAGGATAAACTAGATTCATCCTCCCAATGAATAACATACAGAATAAAAGACAAGAGCTGATGTCATGTTGTAACAGTGTCGTCCAGCATTTTGATGATCAGAACCTGATGCTCTGCAGCAGTTTACTCAGACCAGATGGCAAGTAAAGCTTATGCTGTGAAGTGGTGGGAAACTGGACACCAGACAGATGAACTGAGTGGCAGATGCCAGTGAGGCAGCACTGTATGACACCACTTGCTTTCATCACCACTTCCTCCTCCATTACACACACTACTCATGAAGGGCAGAGCCAGACCTGCATTCATTGTAGCAGCACTTCCTACACTTCACAAGCAGAAAGGTGATCCATGAGGAATCCACTAGCTTTAAACAAACCAGCTGGTGCACTAGAAACAGCCTGGCTGCATGTAATGGATCTTTTCTTTAGTGTGGGCATGCTGAGCTTGACACCATTTCAGCCATGTTTGATGTGCACACGAACCATTAATAGGCTGCAGCACTGGTTCAAGGACTGATGTTTTGCTAGTACTGGATATAATCTTAAAAAAATTACATACTGATAGCAGTAAATTAAAAACACTTAAAGGAACCTTGCAGAGTAAAGTGGGTTCTCCAGATACCAACCTTGGTCTCAGCACTTATTGTTCGTCTTCCAGAACTACACAGGCATGTCCTGTACCTCTGTTTGTACATCGTACTTCTGTGACAGCGATGTCCATGAGAACCAGTAACTTGATGAATAAATTTGTAAGCCAAATTTGACTGGCCAGACATCAGGGGAATCGGTTTCAACAGACTGTATGCTTTGCTCATGAACATAATTAATCAGTTATCAGGCGTCTTGTCCAGTGTGCTAAATATAACACCTGTCAAGGATATGACAATTTTGGTTTTGGACTAGTATCATCTACAGCACCACTAACACCCTTGTTTTTAAGATGTCTCTCCTCACATTTGGTATTTACACAAGATTATGTGCTTCCATGTATGTAAACAACCCATATCATATGTAACACAGTGATACAATGTAAATGAACTGAGTTCTGGTCCTGGCATTGCAGGGAAAACTTTGAAAATATGACTTAGTTTGAGACAGCTGGGCAAATAAAAGGACTGCATTTCAGTATTAATTTCAGTGCTAATTGAAGCTGGCCTTACTTCATCTGTGAAGCTTGAATCACTCTGTACTTTCAGATTCTTGGCTGGCACTGCTGTAAGACTTTGGACTTGGCCAAATCACAGCAAAATAAACCTACATCATTTTTCCTAGCTCTGTTTTCAATTAAAGTCAACAGCATGCGTTATCCAGGATAAATTCCTCCCAATAACGTCTCTAAAGAAGGAGACTAGCAAAACAACCAAAACACTAACCAGGGCTGGTTTCTTTCTGACGACGTGCCTTTCCCAGTTCGATCCTGCGGCAGCTGGAAGAGCCGAGCGCTCCCAGCTCCTGCTCCCGGCCGGGCACAGCCGCTCCTGCCCAGCCCCGAGCGCTTAACCCTGCCCTGCCCGGCCTGGGGAAGCTCCGGCACCGGGACCGCCGCTCGCCGCCGCCTCTGCTTTCGTCTGCAATCAGACCAGGCCGCCTTTCCTCTCCTCTCCTGCCCCCGCCGCTGGACTTTCTAGAAAGAAAATAAAACAAAAAGGAGGCCTTTGGTAGTTTTTTGAGAGCTCTGCAATTCTGGGGCAGTTATTTGGTACAAATTCACGTTGTTCTCCACAGCTCAAACTCCAGCTCGTGTGGATTTTTTATAGTGGAAACTGTGGTTTCCTCCCTGCCTGCTGCCAGCTAACCTTTTAAATGAGTGTGCAGTGTAGAACAGTGTCACGCCCTCAGGAAACAGATTGGCCTGGGATGCTCTATCCCAATGGCCAGCTCGATTCGGAAACCGAGTGCTGAAATGTGCTGGTTTCACTGCTGATCACTCTCACTGGAACACTTATCCAGTGTGCTCACGTACTGGATTTCTGATTGCAAGAGAGATGGGGGAGCAATAATGGTACCCGAGTGCGGTCCGCCCGGGGCCGGGCGGTTCTGGGCAATGTGTGAGCCTCAGAGGGGAACACACGAACATTTTCGGTGCTGTGGGTTAATACACTGAAAAGTCTCCCACAACCAGGCGGTGCGTGCAGCTGCTCTGCCTGTTGCAATAGTATAGAATCATGGAACGGTTTGGGTTGGAAGAACAGACTTTAAGGACCATCTGGTCCCAAACGCCCCTGCCATGGGCAGGGACACCTCCCACTAGACCAGGTGGCTCCAAGCCGCATCTGACTTGGCCTTGAATACTTCCAGGGCTGGGACATCCACAGCTTTTCTGGGCATATCTCCTTCATCAAATCGCATGGAGACACAGGGAGTTTCTTAACATCGTACAGCGGTCAGCAGCCGGGAGGTTTGGCCTCTGATGACCCCATTTCATCCTCCCCGCGCTACCCAGCAGCAGTGCCCCCGTCCCCGCGGCCCGTCCCCACACCCCACCTGGGGGGCGATGCACTCCGTGCCCAACGCCTTTGGATACAGCGGGGACACGCGCCAGCTGAGAATGGGAATGGGAATGCCCCGCCCTCCGGCGCGCCGGAAGTGCGTGTGTCCCGCGCCCTGCTGTCCGCGCGCGGCTTCCCGTTCCCCCACTTCCGCTTCGCGGACTGCCGTTTCCCGCCGCCCCGTGTCTGCCAGGAAAGGACGCCCGCGGGGTGCGCTGGGGACGGGCCGGGATGGAGGGATGGGGCGGGGAGGGCTCGGTGCTGCCGCACAGCCCGGCGGGGCGGCGGCGTGGGTAGGGTCAGCCGGGGGGAAAGGACGGGCTGTCAGCTCCTGGGGATCCCTGTATCCCTGTGGGGGCCGCGGGAAGGCAGGACGGGCTCTCGGCTCCCGGGGATCCCTGTGGGTGCCGCGGGAAGGCAGGACGGGCTGTCAGCTCTCGGGATCCCTGTGGGTGCCGCGGGAAGGCAGGACGGGCTGTCCGATCCCTGGATCCCTGTGGGTGCCGCGGGAAGGCAGGACGGGCTGTCAGCTCTCGGGAATCCCTGGATCCCTGTGGGTGCCGCGGGAAGGCAGGACGGGTTCTCCGCTCCCGGGGATCCCTGTGGGTGCCGCGGGAAGGCAGCGCGGGCTGTCAGCTCTCGGGAATCCCTGTGGGTGCCGCGGGAAGGCAGGACGGGCTGTCAGCTCTCGGACATCCCTGTATCCCACAGGCTCGCCAGCCGCCCGCCAGGATGTCGTACATGCTGCCGCACTTGCACAATGGATGGCAGGTGGACCAGGCCATCCTGTCGGAGGAGGACCGGGTCGTGGTCATCCGCTTTGGGCACGACTGGGACCCGACCTGTATGAAGATGGACGAGGTCCTGTACAGCATCGCTGAGAAGGTAACCCGGAGCTTTGTGCGCTTTGTGTTCCCGAGGGCTTGCTCGAAGCCCAGGGCAGACTGTGTATAACTCGGGTTCCAGCTTTAGGAGGCAGAGGAAAAGCTGTTTTACTTTCGTTCTCCTAACGTCACTGACTGCCCTGATGTTTGCATTGTTTAAAGGAGTGAAAAGAGTTCTGAAATAAAGAACGGTGCCTGTTAATGACCCATCATTTAATGAACGTCAGCATTGAAGCAGGAACAGGTGCTTGGTGGTAGGGCTGCTGTGGCTCTAGGTAGGGCAGCACTCTCACTTCACAATGAAAACCTACAGCAGCTTTGGGTTTCCATTTGAATAACTTGGAAAGTTACTTTCATTTTGCCTCCTACAAATGGTGAGGTGCTAAAACGTGGAGGATAGTGTTGATCTGTCAGTGGTGTTATTCTGATTAATCTGTCAGTGATACTGTCAGATAGCATTCCACTGAGTTGCATGGACTGAATTAAATTTTAGGAGCCAAACTCCAAAGCTGTTTTCAGATGGAAACTGAATGCTGGCTGACACCTGTCCACTCACTTGAGAAAGATAGATATTGAAGAAAAAATAGACTGTTAAAATACACATTCAGCTATCATTTATCTTTTCATATATTTGCAAAAGGGTTTTTATAGTGATAGAAAATTGACAGCTCTATAACTGAACCACAAGATAAAAAGAAGCAAAAATATCTAAACTGTAAATGGTAACTGCGGTAGAAAAAGGTATCAGCTATCATAGAAATTATGGAATGTTTTGGGTTGGAAGGGACCTTAAAAGATCATCTTGTTCCAACCCTCCTGCCATGGGCTGGGACACCTTCCACTACACCAAGTTGTTCAGGCCCCTGTTCAACCTGGTCATGAGCAATTCCAGGGATGGAGAATCCACAACTTTGCTGCTTTCATATAAAATTCTGTGCATGCTTGAAAGCTTGATATGGTGTTCTTTTCACAGTGTACTCCTTTTGGTGGTGTACTCCCTTGTCCTCTAATGTTATTTTTAAATAAATAAACTTGTGTCTTGAAAATCCCCACAATGAAAGACCCATACCTACAGCCAAATGCTAAGAAATAATAGAATACAGTAAGGAGTTGTGACATGTTTTGCTTTAGTTGTTTTGTGTTCAGTGTGGTGGGAGTGTCTTAGATACTGTTAGTATGGACTTGTGGCAGGATGCTTGGCAATTCGGCAGACATGGTGGCAGGTAAGGGTGACTGGGGGAAGAAAGAACAATGTAACTTCTTATTTAAACATCTCCCTCTGCAGAAATGGCAAATTAAAGGGGGAGATCCTTCCTCATCCTCTTGCTTACAAGCCATGTTTGGATCTCTGCTGTTTTAAAGAGTGAGTAAAAGTTCCAATTGTACAGGTGTTTATACTGGAGAATAACACAGAATGTTAACGTGCTGTAATTGCAGTCTCCATTCAAAGACAATGTAGCATATTTTACATTTGTTACCATGGTGCAATATTCTTTTAGAGTGCAGGATATTTTTGGGTGTCAGTAATATTTATCTCTACTTTATGGTAGGGAAACAGGGTTTTTTGTTTGGGTCGTTTTGGGGAAGAGGAAACTAGAACACTATATGAAAGCACAAAGTAGATTATTTTCACTGAAATGTACGCCACTTGCAGTTGACTGGGGTTTTTTTCCCCCAATGTTACATGAAAAAGAAGCAAAGTTTCACTGAGTGTCAAAACAAATGGTAATTGTAAGATGTTACATTTTTTGTTTTGTCAGCATTTCAGCCAAACACATAATAATTGAGTTTCACAAATTTCCTCTTCAACACCTTTTTTCAAAATATACTTTTTTTCTTTAAAGGAAACTCACAGTTATAAAAACCCATCCCCAAGTAATACTTTAAAACCATTATTTAGCTATGACTGAATACTGTAAACTGGGTAACAGTTGTTTTGGGTCAATGTGGGTTTAGAGATGATTGTTCAAATGTTGAGCATTTATTGAACCATAGTCAGAAGTGTGAGTATCTGTGGCTTTTCCTCAAACATTAGTTATGCCTCTGCATTTCTGCTAAGGTTACGTGAAAAGCGAGAGAGGAAAAGAAGGTGGGACAGCAAAAGAGTGAGCTATAGAAGAAGCATCTTGGTATTGTAGTTACTGGTGATTTTAAAGTTGAGCAAAGCTAATCCATTTACTGATGTCTGCAGTTTCCAAAATGACTGGCTCTAAGCATTGCTCTTGGCAGTGTAATGTCTTTTTGTTTTCCCCTAGCAGTTTGTCACCTAAACTTACAGCATAAATAGCAAGAAAACCCCACAAATACTGACAGTACAGACTTTCAAGTTTGTACAGTAAAGTCTGTTCGGTTATACAAGTCTGCAAGTCTGCCAGCTGCCTTCAACTTGAATGATTTGTTGCAAAAGCTACTCTCAGTTCCTGTATTTTTTTCCTGTGAGTTTCTTGTCCATAAAGACATCTAAACAGAAAAAAAAATTGACTGGAAACTTATTAGAAGATGAGAAGATGGAATCTTAAATCTTGTTTCAGATTTCCATAGATATTTGCTGTTTGCAATGTGGGACATGACGTTTGCTTTTCAAGGGCAGCTGAAATCTTAACAAAAACAAAAAGAAAAGTATTACTCTGACAGAAATTTTTAAAAACTTCATGATTTTTGCCATTCATCCCAGTCATTAATTACTTCCATGTCCATCTCATGTTGTAGGAATGCATTAATTTTTTTTAGAATTATATAATTATTGAAGAAAGTAAGGAGGGAGAACTTCAGAGGACAGATGATCCTTGTTTCATCTGACATACGGTTTTTCCTACATCTCTTTCCTGTTTACCAGCAAAGTGTGTGGCCTTCACCAAGCCAGTATACAGAATCTGTATCTGATGTTAAAGGTCCTATAGACTCCTCTGCTGTGTAGTCTTGAGCCTTTCTGCTGAAAGGTTTAATAGCAGTCTCCAAGCAGATACAGTTTTGTGAAATATTAAAATAGCCTGTAACTGTGGCTGGGTAATAACATATTCCTGGTTTTCCTATGTGTGTGAGTAATGTAAACTGATTTATGAAGCTGCCATAACTGTGGGGGCAGAAAAAGCCAAAACTGAAGCAAAATTGAATCCCAACCCTTGAAAGCAAGTAATAAAATTTTGAATCCATGTTGCTGTTTGACTTAGTTTCTTACTCTTTGACTTAATTTCCCACTCTGTTCTGTTCCCATGGTCAGCAGCTACCCTGGCCTGGTAATACAGAGAAGTTTTGGATTGAAAGACAGATAAAGGAAGTCAGTGTCAGAAATAAATAGTATCTGTCTCTTTTTTCTGCTGAAAATGCTTTTATCTTCATGTGTTGAACAAGTGAGGTGCTGTCCAAAAGGAGTTCTCTAACTAGAGTTTTGGGTTTGTGTTTTTCAAAAAGCAGCAGACTTACTGCAAAAGATTTACTATGTTTGGTGTATGGTATGAGGTTAAGTACTTTCGGAATAAACCTGTGTTATTACATGTTCAGCTTCTAAAATGCCACAAGATTTTTTGCATATTGTCTGTACAGTAAAATTTTAGTTTACAATAACAGCCTCAGTGTAGTCTCCATTGTTACAACGGTAACTACTTTGATTTATTGTGGTCTGCTCGCTCAGAGTTGTATTTAATTCTTGTTCTCAGGTCTCCATACAGTATCCTCAGTCATAACTCAAAAGTCAGAAAAAAAACTTAATAACAAGCACGGCCTTGACAGGATAGCAAAGCTTTTTTCTTTATAGGAATGTAGTTTTTGAACTGGTAACTCTGTCTGAGCAATGGACTCACATCGCAATGGGCAGAGGTTGACCTTTGGTTTGTCTCCACATGCTTAGCTCAAGTATGGATCAGCTCCTGCATCCATATCAGCCTGAATCCATCAATACTTCAATTGGTTTTGTTTAAATTGAAGCCTAAGCTAAAGCTTTGTGAATTAGACCTGGCTGTGTGTGAAGCCAGCTCAGAAGCTGCTGTGTGCTGCTGCTATCTTAGCTGAGACAGTAAGTGCTTCTTCAGGCTGTAAAACTGATCAGCACTGCAGAGAGAAACACTTGAGTAATTCTGCAGGGCTTGTCTCATCTTCATATAAAATGCCTCTTGGTGACAAGCTTGTCCAGCCTGGCATGGCCTCCCAATGGTAGATGTGGCCACTATGGTGCTTCTGCAGGACCCTCTCCTTATTTAGCCCCTTACCTATGTTTTAATCTGGTTCCTTTTGGGTCTAAATCCCAACCTGTTGCTGCTACATGCACTGGAGTGCAAGGCCCGTGTCATGGGTAGCCTTGGCAGCAGCCAGTGCCCAAACCCAACAGAACATACCCTTATTCAGTGGGCTTGCAGGCTGAGTCATTTTGGAGCAGTCACTTGTCAGATTAGGAATGAAGAAAGCGAGCGGTAAAGAACAGAGCCACTCGCAAAGTTTTGAATTCAAAAGTTGAGAGTCCAGCTTTAAGGTCTGCTTTAGACTTCATGCAAGCTTTTCAGCAGGCAACTGCAATCAGTTTCACTTCTATAAAAGTAGGTAGGAGAGAAGGGAGATTCAGTTAATGTCTTGGATATTTGGATTATGGTGGTAAATTGCACAATGCCATACAAAGGTGGTTTGAGTGATCCAGTGCTTTTCAGTAAGATTTATATAATAACTTATTTAAGACTTGAATAGTCTCTCTTTTATGAAATCTTAGGCTATTGATGTTCAGTACTAGTGACAAGCATTTCTGGTTCTGCAACAGCTCAACTAAATAAAACGTGTATAATATAAAACTGACTTTCAAAGTTTTTTTGCTCCAGTACTATCTGCAGAACACAGTTCTTGGAAATAAAATTTTGGTTTAGCAATGCTTTCATAGTGATGTACTGGTACAACATGTAATCTCCTTGGACTAGTCTTGCTGAACAAAACAGGTCTTAAGAATGTTTTGTTGATGCTAGGCTTACCTTAAAATTATTTTCTAATCTGTATATTAATCATTCAAAGATTGTTTGCTTTGTCAAAATTGCTGAATGTGTTGTAGACGTTTCCCCACATCGCAAAGGTGTGCTGCTCATGCTAAAACTCCAGAAAGGTGGAAGAAGGAATTATAAGATTAAAATGAAAACAGCTTTTCAGGTATTTTATTTTTTAAAAAGTACCTAACCCCCCAACAACTGCCTTTTGCCTGCTAAGGCGAACCAGGGAGTCACTTCAGTCACTTCTCAGCTAAATTGTTGACTCTGAACATCCCATTAAGCTTCTTAGAAGCCTTTAATGTAAAATTGAAATGGGCTTGAGGGATCTTTCAGAGGTTTGGATATCATGACTAACTTGAGTTTATAAGGCTGATTTAGAACCTGGCTTATATAGGATGTTTTCCTTGGGTTACTGACTGATCTAGGACTATAACTGGCTCCATAAAAGCACAATAAAAACTACTTAAATGCTGTTACTCTCCAGAAGACATTTTACTTCCTTTGGTAGCAGAACTTAGTTACATCTTTGAAATGTGATTACTTTTTATAATTTTGAAACTGTCTTGAAGTAGGAGTCCATAAAAAATATTTACAATGTGCTTCTGGGTTTTTTTGCAAAGAAACATCTCCCTGCTTTCTCAGTTAAAGTGCCTGCTAAGATGTCTGAGTACAGGGTATACAAATATACCGTATTTTTCTTGTACAAACTAATACTGTTTTGTGAACTAAAACAAAACACTGTTCCATCAAACAGATATTATGCTCATCCCAGCATTTCCAGACTTTAGACAAATTAACAAGTGGGAAGTACTGTCACAAACAGCAAGTTTGTCATGGAACTTTGACCATGTGTGTTAACCCCAGGCTGGTTATTCTGCATAGTCAAATGGGAAGGACCAAAACTGTGTTAGCTTGTAACTAAGGATGGGGAGACACAGTGGTGCAGTCATGGTATAAATGCAGGAGCATTTGATAATGTACCTTATAGTTAAAGGTTTGTGTAAATTTGACTCCTGACTTACAACCTTATGCATATGAGTGTGTTATTTTCTACTGTACACATACGAGCTGTTTAGAAACCAAGACCTCCCCTAATTCCACCTAAGCTCAAAGATGCTACACCTAAGAAACAAAAATGTGACGTAGTTTTCTTGCAGGAATGAAGGCATTAACTATGATATCAAAGGGGAGGGATTCTTGTGCATTTAACTGAGTAACTCTGAGAAATAAAAGCTGGTTTTGCCAGAATTGCCCAGAGAAAAGCTTCTCATCACGGTCTTTCTTTCATAAGCAATTACACTTCTAAGCTCCTTTAGCTTTGCACCCTTCAAAAAAACCCTACCATTTTTTATTAAATTACAGTTTTATTTTAATTTAGTGAGTCTTGTTAGACAAATTGGATGTTACAGAGGGGGGAAAATGCTTGGAGTCAGGCACCAGAGCATTGTAGATCATTAATTTTCTGAAGTCTGTAAGCAGCTGATGACAGAGGCAGAATGTGTCAACTTGGCTTGCACAAAGCAGTTATTTTACTTGTTTAGGCTGTGCATGTCACAGTGAGGTCTCAGTTCGATATAAAGGACATTTGTCTCTCTGGATGTTAATTTAGCATGTTGTCTTTCCACTTCATACTGGATGTGAAATGAGCATCTTGGCTATATTTAAAAATATTTCCTATGTTAATTGGTTGTAGTAGTTAAAAATAAAAGCAAGGCTCTTTATTGTGATTTTATGACTTAATAATTTAGATCATAAATGTTACAATAACAAAAGCTTATGTCTTTTAATTGGTAATACAAATAGTGAAAGGTTTGGTAAGGTACATATTGCTTTTGTATTTCCTTTTTCTTCTGTTTAGGTTAAAAACTTTGCTGTTATTTATCTTGTGGATATCACTGAAGTACCAGACTTCAACAAGATGTACGAGTTGTACGATCCCTGTACCGTCATGTTTTTCTTCAGGTACGTGATGGTTCTAGAATGTAACTCATTTAAATGTTTTGTTTGTTAAATACAGTGTCTTCGTAAATAATTTCCACATGCATATTAGCACACTGATGCTTATATTTTCATAGCTCTACAAAAGAGTAAACTGATTAAATAGGAAAATGGCTTGGTTTCCAGTTAGCCTGGTAACAGTGTTTGATAGGAGTACAAATTGGTGATAGTGAGAGCTTCTTTTATTATGCAGTATTTTTTGTTTTGAATCTCAAACAGAAGATGAGCAGAATGCTGTAGTAATATGGCAGCCAAGCTTGTCAAACTTGTTTTAAAGATAAATCCAAAGTAATAAGGTCTTTTTGGAGCTAATACTGTTGTTGTTGATGAGATAAAATGTTCTACTGACAAGCATAGAAGTCTCTCTGAAGACAGACAGTAGTGGGAAAAAATACGAACAATGAGGACTATACTGAAGGATAATTGCACTGAGTATCCATCCTGGGGGCATGTTTGCAGTCCTTATTGCTTTAGAAACTGGCAGTAAAATGTCAGCTTGAGTGACAGGAGTGGATACTCTTTCTTGGATGCTTATTTTGAAAGCCTCTTTATATTAAAAAGGCTTCTTTTGCATCCTAGAAAGTGTTTTTTGGGGGGATATAAAGTTTCTTTTTGAAACATAACACCATGTTAACTTTGCTTTTTTTCTTTCTCTTTAAAGGAACAAACACATCATGATTGATTTAGGTACAGGTAATAACAACAAGATCAACTGGGCAATGGAAGATAAGCAAGAGATGATTGACATTATAGAAACCGTTTATAGAGGAGCCCGCAAAGGTCGAGGTTTGGTGGTGTCGCCAAAAGATTATTCCACCAAATACAGATACTGACGTTTCTTTGGGCTGCCTTTTTTCTCAACCTTACATCCACTTAAATTTATTATTGTGTATGTGTACATATATGTATATTAAAAGAAAAAGTACCCTACAAATTCTTGAACTTTGAGCATAATTTGAATTATTTAAAAGTTTTGAATTCTGTTTGAAAAGTAGAGGACTTGAAGTCTATAACTGTCTTGACTGCAGTAATATTGTAGCTGAATTTTGGGGGTTTATTTTTTAAAGACTACTCTTTGTTTTCCTTTTGGTATTATGTATTTTTGTACACAGAAAGCCTGTTTGCAAGAAAACATTTCAACTGTTTTTGTCTGCTTTTGTTACACAAATATCCAGGAAAACTATAGCTTTTTTTAAAGAATAAAGTGAGGTCCACTTATTCACTTTAATTTTTTTCAGCTAATTAAATTTGTGAATGAAAACAGATGTAAATGGATGCAAATCCACAGTGTTAAGATAAAGGCTTATCACTTTCCTCAGGATTTCCTTGTGTGGCATGTCTTATGTATCCATTAAAAATGGGAATAAAACACCAAGTTGCATTTATTAATATTTAGCAAAAGTCAGGTAATTAATATTTGATAAAACTCAGAGAAAACATCTGCCATGACTTTGCACACCACCAGCCCCCTGTTGGCTTAACTGCCTTGTGGCAATGGGCTCCTTTTTCATGGTGGTTGTGCACACAGTAGGCAATTTGAAGTACTTGGTAGGTCTGCAGAGCCAAAGCATAATTGCAGTTCCAGAGGTGGCTGCACAGGCAGCAGCTGAAAGTCCATGAGCTGTGCCTTCTGTTGCTTGCCCTCAGTTTCTCTAATGGTTTACTAAAATGCATATATACTCAGGAGACTTGGATTGGATTCCACTGGGGCATGGCTCTTGAAATTCCATTTGCATTTCTGACAACTTCTGTAGTAAAGAGGTTAGCGTAGTGTGGGAGTTTGTTTGGTTTTTAAAATGGTACATGTGTATTTACAAGATTAATTAAAAAACAAGCCGGGGTATGCAGAAATGAGATATCTGTACTTTTTGGTCCAGTTTGTCACAAGACAAAGCAGAATAGGCTTTTTTACCATCAAGTGTACTTTAGAGGATTTAGAAGGAGCCACAGAAGTAAAACACAGGGATCCCAATTTCTGCTGAAGTTGATCTGATTTACATTTATGGTGGGTGGCCCTTGTCTGGACCCCAGGTGCCCACCCAGCCGCTCTATTACCCCCTTTTCCTGCTGGACACTGGAGAAAAGAAAATGGAAAATACTCCTAGGTTGAGATAAGGCAGTTTACTAAAGCAAAAGTGAAAGTTTGCATGCACACAAGCCAAGAGAGAAAAAAGTTTATTCTACTTCCCATTAGCAAGCATTCCACCACTTCCCAGGAAGCGGCGCTTCAGCACGTGTAGCAGTTGCTCCAGAAGGCAAATGTTGTAAAATAACAAATGCCACCCCTTCCTCCTCTTTTCCTTAGCTTCTGTTTCTGAGCTGACATTATATTGTATGGAATATCCCTTTGCTTAGTGTGGATCAGCTGGCCTTGCTGTGTCCCTGCCCAGGATCTTGCCCTTGACCGGGGAAGGAATGTTACAGTGCTGATGCTGCACTCAGCAGTGGCCAAAACACTGGTGTGTTATCAACACCCTTCTAGCTACCAATGCAAAGCACAGCACTGTGAGTAGGGCTGGTGTGGGGAAATGAAATCCATCTCAGGCAAACCCAGTGCAATTGTGATTAATTTTGGATTAATTGATTTTGGAAGGAACCACCAAACTCAAGTCATAGCAGGTCCCACTTGGTCAGGTTGTCCAGGACTGTGTCCAGGATTGAGTATCACGGTTGGACTAGATGGTCCTGAAGGTGCTTTCCAACCGTGATGATTCTCTTAAGGATGGAGATTCTTCAGCCTTTCTGGAAGGCCTATTCTGCTGCTTGAGCACCTACATGGTAGCAGAAGGTGTTCCTTGTATCCAGCTGGAATTTTCTGTTTCAGCTTGTCTCAAGTAACTCGTGTAAAACACTTCCAAGAGTCCCAATTGTTCCCCATGTGCTGCCATGTGGTAGTTGTTGGCAGCAGGAAGCCATGTTTTTTTCTAAAGGCTGAACTAACAGAATTCCAAAATTGTCTCAAACCCTTGTATGCTTTGTACTCCACTGTATCTTGGTGGCTTTCTTTTTTAACTCCCTCACAATGGATTTCTTGCCCTTGAACTTTATGAGTTTCTCTAGCCTGTCCTCCAGCATATCAACCACTCCCTGCAGCGTGACAGTGCTTGCAAGTGACTGAAGCATTGACTGAGATTATTTATATTAATGAAGGCTGTAGTAGATGCATGTATTCTTCATTAGCTGAGGTATTTACCTGGCAATGCTTCAATTTCTGCATTTATGGTAAAAGGTTTCCATTACATTTCAAACTAAATCTTTCCTGCAAAGAGTGCCAGTGTTTTGGTGTACAACAACTTTACAGTTAGTGCTGATGTCCTGTTTTATCTGACTCTACCGTGTCTTCTTCAGGACATGTTTGGTAACTAGAATCCCTCATCTATCTCAAAGCCTTCTGTCTCAGTTTTAAAAAAATAAAAAAACAAGATGTCTGTCAGGGAAAGTGAGAAATCTTCTTGGACTATGGAGAACTTCTCTCCTCGAACCACCACAACCTTTGAAATTAAGAGGCTTCAGCCCAAAAATGTAGAAAAAAGGTAACAGTTCTTTACTACAAATATATAGAATTAAAAGGACAAGCAACAACAATCTAACCAGAACTTCTAAACACTTAAGTCCTACTTTGCCTTTCGGTGAGTTGCACCCACAAACAGCGGGCACGGGTGGGGTGTCGATGTGACCCCCCCAGTGCTGTGCTGAGCTGTGTAAAACCAATCAAAAAACATTACACCACGGGACCGCCCATGGCTAATGTTAAAGACCTGAAATTGGCACAATACGCGTACCTGGGTGGTTACTGCACCGGTGTGCATGGCTTCGGGTGGGCTTGTGAAAAGAAAAACCACTGAGCAGCTGAACTCTGCAAATACTGCCACCTCTTTTAGTGCAGAATCGTTTATATTCATTTGACCTCTGAAGTTTTGCGAAAGTATCTTTGTAGTGACATCAAATAAAGCGCATTTACTGATATGAAACATTTAAAGCAGCAACAAAATGCCACATGCAAATAAAATTTTGTCATAGAATAATCTTGGTATTCTGAGAACATTAAAGCTAAAAAGACAGCAAAGAAATTTTATTATTTTAATATTATTAAAATAAATACATTTTCATACATTGAAAAAATCTGTGATTGGATAAGTTCACTACACAGGATATAGTTTTCTATCCAAAATAGTAGTTTTGCCTTCTCTGAAACAAATAGTTCTTTTTTGGATCCAGGAAATACAGTGCCCCATTTAGATGAATAAACCTAGCATTCCACTTTTTTTCCTGGGGCAGTAGTTTAAACAAAAACTTTTGAGATTCTATCATGACATGATGCAAACATGTTTGTTTTCCTTTTACATTTTTTGACAACGTAACGCTGAGTGTAAACTCCTGGAGCCAGTACAGTGCCGTTCTGCCTTTGTCTTTCTTGAACGCATCCTCATTTCAGTGCTGCAAAGAAACAGTAAGTAGGTTAGTTATTTAATTATTCATGAATATGATTCAGCATGAAAATAGGAAGATCTCTGTAGCATTAAATACATCTTTTTGGATTGTCTTTCTGCATTTCTGAAAATTAGTTCATACTTTATCATGAGAAAGGTATCAGAACAAGTAGAAGCCTAAAATACTTCAGAATATTTACAGACATTCCTGTCTTTCACTTGGGTAAGCAGTCTCAATGACAAGGATAATTGATGTGTCTCAATGAATCAGGACAGTGTAACAACAGAAGGACAACATCACTTGCATCCACAGGACATGGAAGCAAGGCTGGCTCATAAATACTCAGAGTGCATATAAAAGGTGTGCTCTGCACCATGCTGGGAAGCTGAAGCAGGTTTAAAAGCAGATGTACATAGATTGATACCAATGAGAATCCTCAGCCAGCTGGGTTAGCAACCTGAGGGACAGGCACAGTGGGCAGGAGTGCTTTAAGCCACACGCATTTCATTACAAAACGACAGCCTCAGTTTACATACCCAGGATTAGTTTGCATTACCCCCATCGTATATGGCACTCAGCTGAGACACATGCAGCAAGATGCAGTTCTTTTGGAGAAGTGGTAGCATTTTTTGGTGCTTGGCAAAAACAAATCCAAGATAACTTTAAATATATTTTTAAAAAATACACTTTCAAATATAAGTAAATGCAGGAACGATGAATATGTGAACATTATTTTCATGCTAATTCCAGCCCATCATTCAAAACCAAGTGGAAATACATACAATATAGAAAAACTTAATGAAGTTTCTTTACTCTCAACTCTTCATCAGTGTTCTCTTCTACCCCAGCCTCTGTCATCAGGTCAGCAACACGCTTCTCAAGGTCATTGATGCGATCGCCCATTTCTTCCAGTAAAAAGTTAAAGATAACTTATTTATAAATCAGAATTCTATCATTTTATAGATTTTTTTCATCTGTAAGAAAAACAAGCAGCCTTTTTTAGATGTCTCAGCATCTTACTTAGCGGTGTTTAATGCAAGATGATGTCCAAGCTTGTATTGTTACAAGACAATTCCACTTTTTCTTGCAACAGATAAGCACTCAAGTTCTTAATACCAAAGGCCTTTGTGTATACCCATGAGTGAGCTGGAGTATTTTCTGTCTAAAAGAGTGTTTTCTTTCTAAGGAACGTTTTTAGGTAATACCACACAGACAACCTACACAATCAGAATATGAATGCTGCTAAACCATTATTATACTCTTACCCTAAAGCAGCTACTTCCTGAATGTTCAGTTTCAGAAAAAAATCAGAAAATGTAATAAATGTGCAGTTTCAGAAAGCAGAGGTAGTTTCTGTAAGTACATCAAATCAGAGAGCTCAGAACCCCTTCAGGCCATAATTTCCCTTTTTGAAAGCTCACCTTGCTCTAAGGAGGCCAACACCTGTTTTTAAACCAACACGTGGCTGATTTGAGTTTTTAAGATGGTTACTTTTTTTTAATGTACCTTGAGAATCTTTACACATAATTTGATACTTGTTTGAAAGCAAGAATTGCCACCCGGAGCCTACTTTGAGACTCGCAGTAAAATCTTTCTTGGCATTTCTTTAGGAACAGGGTAAATAAACGGGCAATGCTGTTTCTACATCACAGGTGTTTCGGAACGCCGATCATTGTGCTTTAATTTGATGTTTAGGAAAGAACCCCATCCCGATGTTAAAAGCAAAGCTCCCTCCCCATCGCCCCCAGGAGCCGAAATGCCCCTGCGGGGCAGGAACTCCGCGTTCCACAGAGGATATTTCTCAGCGTTAATTTGTCCGTCAGAGCCTGGAAATTCTCCTGCAGCCGGTACAGCAGCCGGTCCGCCTGCGGGGGGAGTGAGGGCAGCGAACGCGGCAGGCGGCGGCCCCGGCGCTGCCCGCCCTGGGGGCCGCCGTGAGAGCAGCCCCGGCCCGACCCAGCGCAGTCTGGCCCAGCCCGGCCCGGCCCCGCTCACCAGCTGCGGCAGCTCCACCGCTTCCCCCGGCTGTGCTGCCGCCGCCATCGCCTCCTGCCCGCGGCCCGCGGCCCCCCTCCCGGGGCGATCCCGATCCCCAGGCCGCCTCCCGGAGCGATCCTGATCCCGATCCCGATCCCCAGCCCCGGCCCCCGCCCCGCCTCGCCCGCAGCCGGGAGGAGGAGGAGGAGAAGGGAGGGCTGCGGGAGGAGGAGGGAGGGCCGCGGACGCTCCGGGTTAGCCGGGCAGTTCTTGCACAACCATTGCTGGATTTGCCGCAGAAATGGTAATTCCGCGCAAAAAGTAAATAAGGGTGCCGCTGTGATTCTCAGAGGCCTTACGATTTCCCAGATTTGGTAGTTGGTTGGTTTTGTTTGAGTGTTTTTAAGGTTTGCTTACTTTTCCCCGTGTAATTAGTCTTGGAATATGGAGTAAATATTGTAAAAATACCATGGTGGTTGACGTTCCTTGCACCCCACTGTGGAGTGAGGCATCACTGAAGGATCAGCAGGAATCACGCCTCTTACAGCATGTAGGTCATCCCTGTGCTTTTGGGCTGCACAGCACAAAAATTTCCTGGTGCATCTGCTGCAGAGGTGTCCTGTTCTTTATGCAGGTGAACTGAGTGCTGGAACTGTTGCCTGATGTAAATGAAGAGGTTTTCAGTTTGCTGTGCCTTTATGGTTAGGAGTGTATCACTGTTGGGCAGTAGATTTCCTTAGTCAATAACTTCATAGATATGCCAAACATGTGCCTTCATCCACAAAAGCTTTCTGAGTTAGGAGTGACCTCAATTGCTGGAAAAATTACCTCCTGTAAGCCTACCACTTAATAAACTTAATTGTTTCCCTTTTTGAACTTCCCCACCTCATTTGGGAGGATGTGTTAATCTCTGAGGTGAAATTCTGGCATCAAAGCCAACCTCTGCATTGCTGCATTCCCATAATTGTGGCTTTCCAATGTACATCCTAATCTTCCACTCTTGCAGGCTCTCCTCTCTGACTTTCGTTGAGAAAGAAAAACCAAGTTTTGCAGAGCTTGAGTACTCTAGAAAGCTTCTATGTAAAACAATTGGAACAACATTATGCATATAGATATGCTTTGCTTTTGTACATAGCCACCAGCTGCTACCAAATAGCTTTTTTATTCTGTTGCATAAATAATAAGAAAGAGTTGTTGCTGCTTACCTGTTTATTTGTTGCTAATAAATCTTCTTTCCCCTAGGGCTAGGCAGGAGAGCTGTACTATTTTTGCATTTTTACTTCTGATAACAGCCAGTCTTCCTGGGTTTCCCTCCTTCCAGAACAGCTACAAAACCTTCCCTCTTAGGCAGCAGTATATTCCACCAGAGGCAGTCGAAGTGGCTCTGTCTGCTTGTGTCCAGTTGTCTTGAACAAAGCCATGGAGTCCCATTTGCAGTGAAGAGCTTGCAGGGATAACGAGCCAGCTGGATATGCAGAGGAGCAAGCATTATACAGGCAATCAATTTGCAGAAATTCCACTAAATCTTTGTAGTGTCACATTTTAGCAATGGCCAGGTTAGAGTTCAACTGAAAACAAGCATGACTTGCTAAAGGCTTTCTGTAACCAGCTTCTCAATTTTGGGAGGCGGGTCACTGGGGTCAGAACAAAAAAAAATTCAGTATCCAGGTAGCATAGGAAGGGGGATGAACAATTAAAAGTGTGAAAGAGACTGAACGAAGTACTTCACCATGCATTTCCTCCTCTAAAGGTCTGGTTATTTTACTTTGTGTGTTCCACAGCCCTCCTGCTTCAGATCTTGAGCTTAAATTAGGCCAATAGTGCACAGCTGGGTTTATGAAATAAAAATGGAAGTGCCTGTAAAGCTAAAAATGGTTGTGGAAAAGTTTGAAAGTTCAGAAAGCCTAAGAATGGAAGAGAAAAATGGCAAGACCAAACAGACTTTGCTTAACAATGAATTATCTTACATTAGAACTGGTGTGCTTGGGTTTGCTCTGCTCCTCTACTCTCCCTCCTCAGAGGGCTCAGTAGTTCACAGCTGGGCTGATACATTTCCAGGGTCTGAAATCTGGGAACATAAGATGAGCCATATTTTAAAAGCAGTACTCTGTGTTTGACATGCACCCATGGGCTAAGGGAAGTTGAGCAAAAACTGTTTTTTGTTTTGTTTCGTTTTGTTTTGTTTCAAAAGCAAAGAGTTAGCTGAGAACCAGTAAGCCACCAGTACTATCAGTGCTTGTAAGAGTATTTACTACAATAAGGAAAGAATACTTAATTTACTAAAAGGATAACAAGAAGTTCATTTTGGCAATGAATACAAATACAGGTATTGAGGGGGTTTTAGAAAGGGGCAAAAGAGATTTGACAACATAAATTCTTTTTCCATGCCAAAATATGCTCTGTTCTACTTTCTTTCAGTAAAAAGCTTAGACTTTAGTTACTTTCAGTTTAAATATGTCTTCTTGGTATGAAGCACATGAAGTAAAAATAAAGTATAGGGTGACCTAGAGGCTAGGATGCCATCTGCTTGCATCCTGTTTCAGAACTGAAGACCTGTGCTGTGAACTCTTCACAGTGTGCACTGAAATGGTATCCAAAGCATGTTTCTCTTGCTCTTTCCTAGGGAAATTCCAGTCCCTCCACTGTGGGAAGGAGAAGTCAGGGTAGCAGGATAGGACATAAAAGCACATGTAAACATTTAAGTCCAAAACTCCAAGTTCAGTGCCACTACTATATGAGACCATGCTGTAAAAGCCTGCACTGTGGAGCCATAAAGGAACTATTTTGTAGAAATGCATTACTCTTGTTGTTTGGATGTTACACAAAATCCCTCCCCCTCCTCTTTGCTGACAAATTAGGTTTTGTATATTGGAGTCAGGAATCCTCTGGTCACATACTCCAAGTATGTGTGGCTCAGTGTTGCTTTGAAATGGAGGTGAGGATAGAGAGAGGATGTATCAAAGAGAGGCCTAATATTACATGTGTGGTACGAAAGAACACAGGAAATTTAGTCCTGGAAGGTGACAAAAAGGCAAGCGTTCCTGGGCCATGATGGCAACTTGTTTGGCTGTAGATCAGAAGGCAGGATGCAAATTGCTCTGCAGACTTTGGGAGTTTGCTTTTTTTTGATTCCTGGCAGAGGTGTGGTCAGTTGTAAAAGTTTCCTAGGTACAAGCTTGCACCACAGTCATGGTGTTTCTGCTAACAAATTGTAGGGCTGGGTCTTTGAGTCATGCTGGGCTTGGTCCTTCCCTCTCAGGTAGCTTCTCTTGTGTCACTTTGCAGTTGTGATTCAGAGGGACACAATGTGCTGGAAAAATGTCTGGCTTTGCCAGGTCATCATCTTTTATATAGTGAAATCCTAAAAGGTGCTGATGGTTCTTGCAGGAAACTACTTACATTGACCTGATCTCTTGGTTCAGTATGGTGCACTTCACTGAAAGCTTGTTCCACTGGAATACTTCCCAGTGAAGCCTCCACTTTTCTTTCGTATGGTAACATCAGTAGAAGTAATAAGTTGTTGGTTAAAAGCATGGGAAGATGCAGTGAGTGAAGTGCAAATGCCTCAGGCAGGGGAAAAGGCATCCGAGTCAGTGGTGTCTCCTCTGGTGCTCCTTTGAAAGACAAAGTCATTTGAGGTGAATATTAAAAGCTTGGATGTTTGCTCATGGTTCAAATTTCAGGTTCTGTGTCTTTGAAGAAAAAAGGGTAATTTCAGCAGTTGGGAAACCTGATCTCTAATGGAAGTTGTCTTCCTTGAACAAAAATGTTCAGTTTTGGGACTGCTGCTCACAAATCTCCTTCCTGTGACATTTTTCAGTCAGCCCCTTTCTGCAAGTTTCTCCAGAAAGAAAATTGACAAGATTAAGGATAATTTTTATCAGAAGTTCGGTGTTTACTATGGGCATCATATATCACTAAGTAGCTGTAACAGAAAATGGTGTCATTTCCCTATTAAATGTTTTGCATTGGGGATCAATGTATGAGCAGCAGAAAGGTGACTACAGAGGTTTTGTGTAATTTGTGGCTGTGTGAAATCACCTGCCCAGCTGCTGTTGTTGTTGACTGAATTATGTGGTGATTCAGAAATCTCTAGCTATGTTTCCCCAGACATGGCCGGTAGGAGATGAGGCTTCTCATGCTTCTTTCTGCTCCAGCCTTGTTCCATTGTCTTTGGACAACGAGGGTGGAAGAGCATTCACCAAACAATTGCCCTCCTGAAAGGCTACAGAAGGGAGCCGGAGGTGTTGGACTAGTGGAAAAGGGAGCAGGGTCTGTTTCTTTGACTTGGCGACCCCACTGCTGCTGTGCTGGACACTGCCCCTGGAGGCTGCGTTTAAATCATTCTGCTGCAGTCTTGCTCCATCCGCTGGCTCCTTACATGTGCACAGAGGAGCTTTCTTGAAGAAAATGCAGTGTGTGACAGGCAAGGCTCTTCCATGAGGGCAAAACTAGGCAGCCTCTGTGGCACAAGGACAGTGAGCTAACCTAAGGTGTTCAGATCCCAAAGCCTGCTGTGGTTTTTCCAGGTACAGAATGAGATTAAACATGGCATGCGGTGAGGTATGTGATGGAAAGAGTATTTTTCTAAAATATTTAGTAAAAAGAACCTGTGCTGAAGAGGTGGGAAGTTGGGCAAAGGAGGGAGTGTTTCATTTTAAGATGCACATTTTACTTTTCCAGTAACTGTAAAGTACCATGGGTAAAGTTTCTCATGAGCAAACTGCAGCTATGCTCATGTTTCCTTACAGCTTCAAAGATCATTTTCCTAGAGAAGACAACTGGAGTGTTTTCCTGCTACAGGCAGTTTAAATTCACCTTGAATTAGTGGAAAACACTTAACTTGCCTCAAACATGGGTGGATTTGGAAAAATACACCGTGGAGCATCAGGTGTAGGACATACACTCACACAGAAAGATTTGGGTCAATGGACAGCGACTAATAAAAAATTAGAAGGATGTGGAAATCTGATTCTTTGGCTTTTTTTTTTTTTTTTGCAGAGGGCGTGGTGGAGAAAAAGTTAACCCTTTCTCATCTGAAACAAAGATCCTTTGCAAATATGCTCTTAGGACTGAAACCTTAACTGACAGTGGCCTGCTTGCTTCTTCTGCAAGACATTTGTGGCAGAGGTGGGGGTGCACAGAGTATGACAGGTATTTTATGCAGATTGGGTGCTGTAGGAGGCCCTCCCACCACTGCTTCATTTAGTGCTCCACAGGGCTGTTTGCCAGCAGGAGACTTGTGGGTGCATATTCCAAGTATGTTTGGTGAAAGACATCTGAAATTACAAGGACATGGAGGGACTAGAGGGTGCCAAGGGTCGCTGTCAGCACAGGCTGGCACAAGCGTCAGCTGAGCAGAAGAGCACTGGAGACTTGGCCCTGCCATAGCCAGGGGAAGGGGTGCAGTGGCATAGGCCCCTGTTAAAGGTTCAAACAGGAAGGTGGAGTTTGGGAGGAGCCCTCTCAGAGAATTTTTCTCACCATACCACCACGAAAGGTTTAAGCTTGGAGTCCCAGGAGTGAGGACAAAAGATAGCTGATGGCTTTCAGATTCAAGCTTAATGGTGGCTGGAGGTGAGAAAACAGGACCCCAGCACCTGGGGGTGGGAAGAGGCTTTTCTTTCTTTGTTCATGTGTGCTGGTTTGACTTGTTTTGGGGTTTTCTTTGGGCAGCGGCAGAAAAATAAGCCACTGCTTGCTGGTAATGGCTGTATTTTCTGGCTCTGCTCTTTGCTGTCCCCCTCTATCTCTGGTTCGGCATTGCGAGCCCAGTCGCCGCCTCGGTTTCACCGTCGCCCGCAGTGTCACAGCCGCCCGCCCCGCCGAGAGAGAGGAGTCACAGCTGTTTTCCTGGGAACTATCATCATCCCTCCACTTCCAGCTTTTCCTTCTTTGTTTGGGACAAAGGACAAAGAGAGAGAAAAAAGGTTCAGTGAGTGCTCCCCGCTCGCCTCTGCCTCGCTGGGAAAAGACTGAGAATTCATCTCGCAGCCAGCCGAGGTGTAATGCTGACACTGTCCATAAATATAACTGCTGCAGGAGGAATCTACCGTTTAGGGGGTTGTTCTCTTTTGTTTTTTACCTTTGGTGCAGGGGGAGTAGTTTGCTCTGGTCTGTTTACAGTTATATGTATACATATAGTAGTTAAAACCAGTTATCCTTCTTACATCCATTTTCTAATTAAAGTTCCTTTTCTTAAATTTAATAAAGAGTGTTGCGATTATTGTGGAGGAATCCTCTCCTCTGCTTTTTGGTAAACATTTTGGTTTTTCCCTCAAACCAAGACAGCCCCCAAGGCTGCTCCCACTTTTGGGGGTGGCCAGAGGGGCTCAGAGGACACATGAGGATGTTGATTTTCTCTCTGGGATAAATGCTGTATTCCTCAAACAGGACCCACAACTGCATCTCTTTGGGGTTTCAGAAAAAAGACTGCAACATTTGTGTCTGTCCTATCTAGATTATTGTCTTGGACTCAAATGTTACTCATGCAGTAATGTTGGTCCTTGGGGTTTTTTTTGTCCCTTCGGCACTCTTTGCTTCTAGTAAGGGCAGCATAAATTTCACTTCGTTCTGTTCTTATTTGTAGATGTTCTTCTGTGTACCAGAGGTGCTGAGCTTATCTCAACAGAAACAAACCATGGGTGTGCTACAGTGTGTAAATGCCACCAGAAGCACTTTGTCCTTGTCTTAGAACAGAGGAAGAAAAAGTAGCCTCAGTACTGTAATGCTACTGACTCCAGGTCATGTGGTGGTATTTTGAGTCAGGATGAAGCTATAGTTTCTCTGTAATTTTTCTTGTCTCTCTCCCCTTCCAAGCTACTCTACAGTTTCATCAAAAGGGAGAGAAAATGAGTGAGAGCAGGCTAGGGATTGTTCTTGTGAAACTTGAGGCACTGTATTTGCACCCTCACTTGTTCTTCAGAGATATAGTCAGTTTAAGGATTTCCCAAATTGAATTTCACGCCCAATGCTGACTCTGGCTGTGATGGAGTTAACCTTCTCCATAGCTGTGTTTGATTTGTGACCAAAACAGTGTTGGCAGCACACCAGTGGCTTAGCTGTCACTGAACAGGGCTTGCACAGTGTCCAGGCCTTCTCTGTTTCTCACTTTGTCCCCACCCCAGCAAATAGGCTGGCAGTGGATGAGAGGGCAAACAGCCAGGACAGCCGACCCCAACTGACCAAAGGGATATGCTGGACCATATAGCATCACACTCAGCAATCAAAAGTATTCTTGCAAGGATTTTGCCAGCAATGGAGAGAAAAGTAATACCTTGGTAATTTGCGCAGTCTGATTTTTCTCCTTTCTTCTTGTGATGATGACTGCATCACGGAGATCCAGTGGTATTTCTCCTTGTTCCCAGCAAGGCACAACATGCTCGTGAAATTTAGCATGGAGTGCTTGACCTCCATGCTTCCAGACCTTGGGTGGAATACCATCAACCCCAGCTGCCCAGCATGGAGGATCACCGCCTCCCTCAGATTGTGCTCTGTGGTGACCTCGCCACCAGCTGCCACAAGAGAGGAGCCCCAAAGAGGAGATAAAAGGACTCCCTGAAACAATATCTCAGCCTTGGCCATATTGACTGCCATCAATGGTCCACTCTGGCCTCCAATCGGGATTCATGGAGACACACCATTCACGACGCTGCTGCTTCCTTTGAGAACGCATGCAGAGTCAGTCTTGAGGAGAAACGACAGCATAGAAAGAACCATTCCTCGCTAATATTGCCAAAGGAGACTTTCCACTGTGCCTTTTGTGACTGGACTTGCCTATCCCACATCGGCCATTCTAGCCACCAGCACGCTTGCAGCAAGCGTGGGTAGTGCCTGTCCCAAATCTTCGTTCTTGAAGCCTAGCCATGATGATGATGATGATGACACTCAGCAATAAAACGAGGCTGGGAGCGGGAAGTTTCTTCCAAAGTAGCTATTGCTCTAAGACCGACTGGGCATCAGTCTATTAGTGGGAGGTGATGAGTGATTGCCTTTGCATTACTTAATTTTGTTCTTTTTATTCACTATTAGACTTGTATGTCAACCCATGAGTGTTTTTCCCATGGTTTCACCCTCCTGATTCTCTCCCTCATCCTCCTGCTGGGAGGAGCAAGTGAGCAAGTGGTGGTGGTGGCTTCTCTGCTGCTTGGGGTCATCCCACCACACTCACTCTTTCCCATCTCAGTCTTCAGTAACAGCTGCTTCTTACTGAGCACGTTGATCCAGTAATTAGTAAGTAGTTTGCCCCAGGGAGGGCTGAAGTGCATGAGAGGGGGAGATGGTGCATTGTGTCAAGAAAGGTCCAACAAGAAATCATTTAATAAAATAGGCATTTTAAACAGATAGAATGAAAAGAGGAATGTAGATCATGAATAGACCTTATATCCATTCTGATGCTGAGCACCATGCAGTGGTTCAGCAATGAATGGAGCTTGCACGGTATTTTCCCATGACACACTGTGCAGATCCCACTGTGGAGATGTTCTGCCTTTGTTTCCTTTGAACTATTACTTACTTTCTTAAGGGAAAGCAACTGTACTCCTAAAGGTTGTTGAGGTGAGAACGTCTGGCTGTTGCTGGGGAAGGATGTGCAGCTGGTTCTGTGGCTAGTGCCAAGTGGGAGCTGCCTGCGGGCTCCTCTGCTGCAACCAGCCCTGAGGTGACCCTGCAGCCATGGAACACAAGCAAAGGCATACCAAGAGCAGGTGGGGAAGAAATGGTTGTAGTCAGCTGGACCTGTTTGACAGAAGAGCAGGCTGTGAATTGAGCAGTAATATGTATTACAGAGGTAAGAAGTTGAACTGGGACTGCTGTTTGTTTATTTCTCCACTCATCTGAACTTTGCCCATTGTTTCACAGCTGTAATGGTTTGAAGAAGGGTTCATGTGTCTCTGCCAGTTGTCAGGTTGATTTCTGCTCTGGATTGTTTGTTTTAAGGCTGTTTCTCCATTTGTCTCTGGAGATGATAGCAGTCCAAATACAGAAAGGAGTCTAAAATCATCTCAGCCTGCATGGTCCTGATTCCTGCTCCCAGTGCAAAGCATGTAACTACTACCCAGAGATGAGCCTGTAGGCTGGGCATGTTTGCCAGAGGCCCTCCCTGGAAGTGGAGAGGGTGTTCCTTTGCATGCTGGTTGGTGTTCCACTCATGCTTATATTCACTGCTCTGTTTACAAAGACCAGAGGATAAGGAAAAAGAAGTGGTGAAAATGTGCAATGAAACAGTATCTCCTATTAATGCTAGCTTGAGTCTGCCCATCAGTTACCAAAACAGGGGCTCACCAGTGTTAGAAGGTGCCAGGAGGTAGCTTCTGCCAGCAGTTGCAGTGGGATTACTGTAGAAAATCAAAAACTGAAGAGGACAGCTGATTTAGTGTAGTGATAATATATCGTAGTAGGAATGGCCAGTTTCAAGGCACTTAAGACCCATTTACTTGTTTTATGAACACTACAGTGAATATTTCTTTTTAATCTCCTTATGGCTGTAACTGTAGAATGAGATATAATGTGATAATTGAAGGGAATTTGGCTACTGTAGGAATTCACATAATCCCTGTGATGACATTCATTGTGCAATGTGTTCAAGTAGTGACTTACATCTTATCTGCACCTTAGCCAATGTTTTGCAGGGACTTCCTATGTTTGCTTCAGTGCAACAGCATTTGTGTAATGTAGAATATAAAATAATTTTAATACTTATCTTTCAAGATAAATTGACAGAACAACAGACTGGTTAGGAGACTTGCAGCAGTCTGCTATTTCTGCTACTGCAGTAACTAAAAGTGAAGCACCAACACCCGTCCTCCTCCTGTAAAGAACTGCAAAGAGGTAGCTAAGGCTTGTTGTGAAGCTGGTCCAATTGGGGTGGTTGATTCCAGCACCTTGTTGGCCCCAGAGTTGTCCCACTAGGAATATGGCCACATGGAGCCAATTGTAGAAATGGTGCTTTGCTTACTCTTTTAAGTCAGTGGACCTGTTTGCAAAACTAAACCTCATATAACAATTTTTACTAGCTCTACCAAAGTTAAAATCCCTTTGTAAACATCCCATGTTTGTTCATCATTTTCAGCTTGCTTAAACTGTATTCAAAGATACTTCAGGAACATTTCTTATCAGATTTCTTAATATGGAATAGATATATGTTTGAAGATTTGGGGATCATGTCACCAAAATGTTAACTGGTAGAAGCTAATTCATAACTAGGGGGCTAAGGCTGCTCATATACTCAATTTCGATTTTCCTACAGCAGTTGTCCTGAAAAGATTAATATTAGTCTTCAAAGACCTGGTGTGAAACTTTCTATCTGCTTATGTTTTCTGAAGGGGTAATGCAGTTTTAGAAAACAGAGATTTTATTTTTTTTTAAGGGGGGAATTTTGCCAGTCAGTGTGGAAAAATAAATGCACCTGTTCTTTTTCTCCTCACTTGAAAACAGGGGATTGCTGTCTGGCAGTGAAGCAGTACTTTTTCAGTGGTAGGCTATGCTTTTACACTAAGAAAGCTGAGCTCCCGCTCAGTCACTATCTACCAGATAAAGAAATCTAGTTTGATATGAAGCCTCACAAGGCTGAGTTTCTCATGTGACTGCACTCAGACCTACAGGTTGCGGAACTTTTCTTTGATGAAACAAGACTCTCTTCAAACACCTGTTATCACCCAAGCTTTAGATAAGCTCCTCCAGGGCACTCTCCTGCTGGATTCTTGATGGGTCTGCCGTGGTTGGATATTCTGTGTGCTGGGCAGGATGCTATACTGGACTCAGCAAGCACCTCGGGATGGCATGACTGCCAAAGAAAATTGCCCCTGGCTGCTTAGAATATCCTGAGACCTGAAAGGTCCCTCCCTGATGCTGGCACAAGCTTTGGGGCACCTGCTCAGCCCGAGGAGTTCAAGTCAACCTGTCATTCCTTCCCCTACCCAGTGTCTGGTGTCACGGATCAGTTTACCTTACGTCCATGGATTAACTGCGAAACTATTGGGACGTTTTTCAGTGACCAAAACTGAATTATGTTCACACAGCAACATGATGCAATTCAGTTTTTACCCTTTTAATTTCAAGTAAGGGTGAACAACCTAAGTTAAAGCTGTTGTCTGTTTCCACCTGATACTTCGGTATCTTAATATTGTATGCAATTTGTTATCACCTAGACATAAAAGTGTCCTGGAATTATTCTGGAAGATAACCTGGAGATCTGGTGTCAGCCTGGGCAGTTTCTTCTATGGAGGTAGCCATTACTTTAAAATACCTATTTTCTCAAAATAATTTGTCAATGATTTCTCAAAATACATGTCGACATGAACAAAAGTTGGCTTCCTAGTCTGGGATACTCTTATTTTCAGACTGAGGCTTGTTTAGAACTTTGTAGTTAAGGAAAAATAATGTGGCAACAGCTTCCAAGAAAAGTGTAGAAAGAAGTTGGTATAACTGCCTATTGATAACAATGCAGAAGAGATATATGAAATATGAGCCATTAAATAATAAAATGTTTTAAATAATGCAGTTTATACCTAATTTGATTGTCATACTCTCTCTGAATGAGCCAGATGCTCTGAAATCAGGAACTTGAGGCTCCTCATCCAAAATTCAGAGTTCAAAACATCCACTTGGTATTTTTAACTTTGGCAATCAAACTTTCAGGTCTGTGGAATGGAATACAACTTTGTTGAAGTAGCAGAGCTACTGTTTCCCTGTGGGAAAGGTGAGTCCTAATGTTATCACTGGTCACCTCATCTACATAGGGAGGTGTTTTGGATGTTTATGTGATGGTACCCCAAGAATGGTCATTGACAAATACACTCTGTAGTGTTGTGCAGGTTCACATGCTGCCTGTTGTGCTGCAAGAACTTGCCTGGTGGCAGAAATGGTTGCAGTTGAGCAAGGTGCTGCTATGCTGGAAGTAAACAGAATGCTTCCAGAGCCCTGAAACAGACATTTCTATTTTTAATTCAGCTCCTTTTCCCCCTTAAGCCTTGCAACAAACCTTTGCAGTTGCTGATATAGGACACAAAATAATACATCACTCAGTTGCGGGAAAACCCACTTCATTTCACACCTGTTGGATGAGCAGCAGGGGCACTTAAAACGTAGGAGGCAGCATGTCTGTGGAAGTATCATGGGGAGCCCAGGGAAGAAGCTTCGAGGACAGCTGTGCAGCCACTTGAATGTACAATGGATGATCTGTCCTTTTTAGTGTGGCTGAAGTTTGCCACTGCCTCAGTGATGCAGTGTCCGTGCTGTTAATCTCCTAGAAACATCTGTGTGCAGCACTTGTCCTTCTCTGCTGGCCCAGTGTGAGCAGCAGTACAGACTTGCTGGTCACTTTGGGTTGAGGATGAAATTCTCCCTCTCCCCCCACCTTTTATCCATACCACTGGGGAAGAGCCTCTATCTGGTAAAGAAGAGGTGCCGGTTAGTTGAATTGTGTGTGGTTAAGTAAGGACTGCAGTTCTGAGAGCCATGGAAATCACAGAACCATGACAGAATCACAAAATGGTTTGGGCTGGAAGGGAGCTTAAAGATCATTTGGTTTCACGCCCCATGCCATGGGGAGGAACACCTTGCAGTAGATTAGGCTGCTCAGAGCCCCATCCCACCTGGCCTTGAACACCTTCAGGGATGGAGAGGCATCCACAGCTCCTCGGGACAGCTTATTCAGTGCCTTGTCCCCCTCACAGTAAAGAATTCCTTCCTAATACCTAAACTCAATCTACCCTCTTTCAGTTTAAAGCTATTCCCCCATGAGCTTTTCCGTAGCTCCCGGGGAGAAGGAAGAAGCCGGAGTCAGGGCCAGGATCCGGGGCGGCCGGAGGGGAGCCCGGGGACAGCCCAGGGGCGGCAGAAGGGGACAGCCCAGAAGAGGCCGGGGGCGGGGACAAGACCAGGGGCGGCAGAGTGGGACAGCCCAGGGGAGGCCGGGAGGGGCACAGCCCAGGGGACAGCCCAGGTGCGGCGGGGGGAAAGCCCAGGTGAGGCCAGGAGGGGACAGCCCAGGGGGGAAACCAGGTGCGGCGGAGAGAGAGCCCAGGGGAGGCCGGGAGGGGCACAGCCCAGGGGACAGCCCAGGTGCGGCGGGGGGAAAGCCCAGGTGAGGCCAGGAGGGGACAGCCCAGGGGGGAGCCCAGGTGCGGCGGAGAGAGAGCCCAGGGGAGGCCGGGAGGGGACGGCCCAGAGGGGAGCCCAGCACGCCGGGCCGAGCCGCCCGCCCTGTCCCGGAGCCTGCTCACGGAGCTGCCCCGCGGCGGCGGCGGCCTGGCCAGGCCAGACGAGGCGGCGGGGCCGGGGCCGCCCCCGGGCAGCCGTGCAGCGGCAGTGCCGGCTGAGGAGGGGGAGCGCTGCCGCTGCCCCGGCCCCGGCC
>VWZD01008211.1:116438-183601 GCA_013396695.1 Sakesphorus luctuosus
GCCCGTGCAGAGCCGGGCTCACGCCCCGTCCCTTCCCTCAGGTCCGGGCGCCGCGGGCGCAGCCATGGAGGAGCCGCATCCCCGCCAGGAGCCCGCCCGTGGCTAGAGCCGGCCCCGGCCGGAGAGCGGCGGCGGGGCATCCCTCAGGCTGAGCGCGGCCCCGCGCCCCCCCGGCATGGAGCCGGGCGGCCTGGAGTGGCTGCTGGTGCCCATGCAGCAGCTGGTGTCGTGGGGCGCCGCGGGGGCCATGGTGTTCGGGGGAGTCGTGCCCTACATCCCCCAGTACCGGGACATCCGCCGGACCCAGAACGCCGAGGGCTTCTCCACCTACGTCTGCCTCGTATTGCTGGTCGCCAACATTCTGCGGATACTTTTTTGGTAAGTTGGCTGTGTGTCTGCCCAGCTCTAAACGTTCTTGCTTGCTGTAAAGCTTTGATTGGAATATTTGAGGAAATAATGTGTTTTACATACTTTCCCCCCTCTGCTGAAGATCAAATTACTGTCTTTCCCTCAGTGTGTGAGTCTTATTTTAAGTAGAATGAACTGGTCTCGGGAGCATGATCTGTTCCCCTTGCCAAATCTGATTATCAGTGCTCTGATTTCCAAGATGTAACTCTTTAACTTGTTGGTAAAGAGGTTTATGCTAAGTCAGGTCTTTTTTCTTGCTGACTATTTTACATTTCCCTTGCCTCTGTAGCTCCATTCGCATAGTGAAAGCCTCCGTCCCGCATGGTTATTCTGGTGTCTAGTTGGCATTAACGTCACTGGAACACCTGCCATATGTCCTTGCGTTTTCCTGGGATGCCAGCTGGCTTCAGAGAGGGTTCACTTGTAGAGCTCCCATGCACAACTCCAGATGGAAATGTTCATTCTTGGATAAGCAGGCAAAAGGTGGGCTGCCTTTCAAAGCAAATTCCTTTTGTTTTCAACACCAGTTTCAGTATTTGAAAGCAAGTTTGTTTCCATATTTAAGTCTTGTGCAGGTGGACAAAGAAAATGTCATTAGGGTATGATTTCTGTAAATTAATTCTGTGAACATCTTCCTGATTACTTCTAATAATAGAGATGCTACAGCACTGGGAATGTACATGTGAAACCAAAGATGGAATGGGCTGGAAGTTCATGCAACCGAGAACAGTTATTCTGTGATTCTGTTTTGACTACAAAGTACTGCTTTGCAATCCATGAAAAACTTACAGGTAACAGGCTTCATTCTTTGGTGGGTTTCCAGTTTCTTTCTAAGGTTGCTCTGATTCTGTATAGTGGCTTCCTGGGTTCTTCTACAGCAGAAATGTGACATGTACGTGCTGTGCTGGAGTGGGAAAACAGGGGAGCCTTTCTTGGCACTCAAACGGAGGAGTCATCACCAGATCAGAGCTACCTGTTGCCTTGGACCTATGTTTTCCTGGGGAGATGTGTATGGAGCAGCTGTTGGAGAAAGCAGAGAGAAGAGAAGTAGAGGAACTATGAGGGGAGGAGATGTGAAAAGCCTGAGCTAACAGTTTGAGAAATGGAAATTGTCTATTTTTTTGTTTCCCTGGAGGTAGTCAAAATACATGAATTACTTACGTCTGAATGGAGATGCTGGTAGTTTCTAGGTAACCCAGGTAAATGTATCTCTTAAGTGAGACTCAGGCTATTGAAGAACTGAAAGATCTCTGATTTGAATTGATTTTAAGTACACCTAGTTAGGAGATGTACAGAAGAATAAATACTGTGAGTAAGGGAAACTTGTAACTTATGTCAATGTTAAAAGATTTGTCAGCACTTCAAAAGAGAGGGAATGGAGTTGTATTGATAGGAGTGTGTAATTTTGTTTATTGTGAGTATCTAAGCTACATAATAGTATCCCAAGCACTGTGTAGGCTCTGGTCATCTTGGAGCTTGGCATGGAATGACTTTGCACAGCACATGCACAGGAGTGTGTAAAGCATGCAGGTGGCTTGTGGTGTATCCACTCTGGGGGGGGAAGCGTTGCAGGCATGAGCCTGCAGAAACCCTTCTGTCTGTACTTGCAATGAATCACCTCTTTCTAGTTTGTTGAACTAAAAGACAAAGGAAGACTTGCATAATGATAATTTAGTGTTCCCTGAGAGAGAATATTTTGCTCAACTACTTAAAAAAGTTAGGCATCCCCAGTAGTTAGTTATAAACAACAATAAGTCATGGAAGTTGAGTCTGGATGCTATCCTTGGGTGTTTGGATGATTAAAAAAAGATCGTAGAGCAAGAGCCTCCGATTTCTGTGAACATGGTTAAAATGCACCCATAGAGCAGCTTGGCTTGAATTTTTGCATTAATTGTTTAATGGCGCCTTTGGCTGATGTATTATTTGGGACACAATCTCTAAATAATATGACATAAACAGTAAAATTATTTTAATTGTGTATGAAGTATTCATTGGAGGGAATTGGAAAGTTGTTGTTTATTTTGTTTTAAATTTATGAAGTAATTTAAATCCATTCTGCTGTCAGAACAGAACCGTTCCTACAAGCAACTTAAGTGTATAATTTTTATCCCAAGTACAAATTGACATCTCCTTGCCTTCAGCAAACCAAGTCTTAATCCATGTCTCTCATCTGAAAACTTTACTGCCATATAACTGCTGTTCAATTGGTTTTATTTTCTCTTTGTTACCCCTGGTTATTAAGCACGTGATTTGAGCCAGTCATGCTTCCTGACTTCTCCTCCACACTGATCCAAAAATAAGTATTTAAAGTGGTAGGCCTTAAAAACTTTCAGGTTTTAGTAGGATTGCTTCTCAGGACTTAATTATTTCTTAGGATGGCTGATGTTTGTGGTGTTTTTCTTGTTTGTTTGTTTTGTTTTTAACTTCAAAGACATTTCTATAACTCATTTCTGTTGTTACTTCCAGATTTTCCCTGAATTTCCTACATTGAATTTGAGGCTTACAGAACAGACAGTTCCTGCCTTTTATGCCATATTGCCTCTGTATTTTCACTCCTGAGAAGTGCTGGTCTTTCTATGTTTTTGTCACTTGGAACAGCCACAGTCCCTCCTTTCCCTTATTTTTCTGCTATACTTTGTTGACCTCGGCTGTGGGGGTAATTCCCTCATTTTTGATTTGTGAAATGACATATTCCATGTGTTTCTGTAACTGTACTTGTTTATCTCAGGCGTTTAACATCTGGTTTTGCAGTGGGAGAAGTTTGACCTTTTGTCTCCCCTCCAAATAAAGTGTTTGCTTCCTACCTTTCTTGGCACATTCTGTGTGTCAGTAGAGTTGCAGCAGGTCTATGTACTGCAGTGTGACAGTAGTCAATGAACAAAGTACTACAGAGATCAAGGATAACAATCCTATTTCCAGTTACCTGTTTTCACAAATTCTGTTCCTCCAATGAAACTGTCTCCAATGGTAAACCATCTTTTAAAGTGAAGAGGTCTCAGTTCAATGCCTCTCATTGTCTTCCTTCTATCTAATCCCTTAGTTTCAGAGTGTGCTCAAAGAATGTTAGTTTGGTGGTGGTGACAGTAACTCATTATCCTTTAAGTAAATTTTCTTAGTTCTTTTTTACATGATGTTTCAAAATGTCATCTTCTGCTTTCTCTTATGTGTGTTTGGCCTTGCTGTGTGCCAACAATGAGTTTTGTGCCAGAACTTGGTGTAAAAAACACTGTGAAAGGGCTGGTCTGTGAGAATAAAAATTGTGTATGTATAGCAGTGTGCATGATTCTACTTCACTTTGTTTATGCATACATGGCTTTTGTTCAGGAAAAAGAAATTAGAAGGTTGAGTCTGTTGGAGTCTTTGACCCTTTTAAGGAGGATTCTTCAAAAAAACCCCAAACCTAAAATTGAAAAGTAGATAGTTTGTTCTCATGGCATCACACAATGGGGTGTCTGTTTACTAGTATGAAAAGTAGATTTTGTGCTGTACTAGACTTGACAAACTGAAGTTACCAAGTTAACTTTAGTAGTAATCTATTGTTGAAATTTTATATAACACATTAAAGTAGTGTTTATTTTTGGGGTGCCAGTATAGCTGCTGGACATGATTTATGATTGCATCTTTGTTGTAGCCCTTCTGCCATTGTCAGTACCGATTCTCCTGCCTGTCTTCCCAAGCCCTGCAGTCCTTAGACTGGTCACTCTGGAGAAGGTCTGTGCTCTGGACAGGGAGCTAGAGGCAGTGCAAAACTCAATGCCCTTGTAGATCTGGTACATATGAAGGTTTATGGCCTGCTCCAAAAAAATCGGGTAGCAATTTTTTTCCCTCTGCATTTTTAATTAAACACTTCATTAACGTTTTTGTTAGCTTATGTCTTAATACTTACGGAGTTAGCGCTGTTTTCTTGCTCAAGGGATAACCTGAGTCCTACTGATGCTTGAGCTCTGAGGTGATTAATCATGTTTAAGCTGCCCGAGGCTGTTTTGAAGTTGTGGGATGGCTTCAGAGTGCCCTGTGGCTCTTGAGCTCAGTAGTGGACGAATCTTCTGGGCTCATGTGGCCTGCAGGCTGCCAGCTGAGTAGCTTTGCACTGTCATGATCAAGAACAGGAGCAAGAAGGCGGGTGAGAGTTGTATAATCAGCTGGGGGTGGAGAAAGCAGAAAAACTTGTGTGAGTTCTCCCTCTCTTCCCCTTCTCTCGCTTCCTCCTTTCTTTTTTAAAATGGAGCTTATGATGACATAAATTATTATTTCTTTTAATATTAAAATCAGAATAAATAGGTAGAGGAAAAGGAACTGCAGATTTCTTAGAAATCAGTAGGCATTTTTATTTGTGTATCTTGAGTAAGTGCAGTGGAAAGTACTTAAGCTCTGTGCTATTCCCAGAAATTCCTGGACTTCTTTTTTCAGTTTTGCATTTCATAAAATGGAAGTCATAGTATATATAATATGGTTTGTGTTGTTTTCCAAGAAAACAATATTCTCTACAAAGGTTTTGAGATGCAATTTTGTGGGCTGCTGTCCTAAACCTCATACAGCAATGCCAGAGAAAACCAAACAACAGAAAATAAAACTGTCCAGTTTTGGAGTTGTTCTCACAAAATAGTTGCCTTAAGGCAAACTGTGGAAAATGTTCTGTCAGAGAAAAGATGAAAAACTATGGAGTGTGTTATTTTTGAGCAAAGGTGACCCTCTGCCCATTTTACATTGGTTAACCTGAAACAGGAAGGATTCTTAAAACTGCAGTACCAGAAGAACTGTGAGCTCTCTGTGCTGGAGTCAGTGGAATAAGCTCCCTTTTAGGAGTAAAGGTTTACAGAGACAGGTATGCAGCTGGAGGTAATTTACAGAAAAATGCTGGATTTGCTGTTGTCTGAGGTAGATTCCTATGTATTCATTTTGCTGTAACACCTACAGTGCCACTTGTGGATCAGGTCTCTGCTGTCCAGTGTTGCTTTGGTTTCAGGAAGTGGAGCAGTGATATCTGTTTGTGTGACTTTCTGTGAAAAAGAGAAACCTTTGCTTTTAAGGCTTCTGTTACTAAAATGGATCTTGCCAGCTTTTACCACGTGGGGAATGTGGGATGATGCTATAAATCAAGCTGACAGAGTGACTACAACTTTGAAAGATTGCCTTACGTGTGGCCTGCTGGTGGAATCTTACTCACATATTGAGAACAAAATCATTATGCAATTCCTCCTCGTTTTTGTAAGTGCCAGAGAGCAGGGATAAAATGCATTGCTCTTCTGTGCAGAAAGTAAAGTGGAATTTTTTATGACCAAGTGAAGAGCTTGGTTTGGGATGTTTACTCTAAAGTCTTGGAAGTTCTATGTCAAGAAGAAACTCATATGAAAAGATTCTGTTTCAAAACTAGTTTGTTTCTTCTTCTTCCTGTTGATTGAATTCTGCAATTGCATGGGGTGTCTTTCAAGACAGCTGCCCTACTGCTCCCCTGGGCTGTCTCTGTGGAGTACCTTTTGTGCTTTCCATATTGCCTGGAGTCTGTAACTCCCCAAAGAGCTGGACAAGTCTATAGCAGCCAGTGGGTGGAAGCTGAAACAGCGTCCAGGAGAGTAGGAGAAAGCAGTGGTCAGGGTGATGGTGATCTGGTTGCACCACCAGCAGTCAGTTTCTTTTCAGAGATGTCTTAGGAAAAGAGATACACAAACATTTTGTGTGTGGTCTAGTTTAGGCTTCTTTTGCACAATTGGCTTTTGCTGTTCTGAGTAGGCCCAAGACTGGAATAGCAGGATTATTGCAACAGGATTGAATTGTACCAATGGAATTATGTGGTTTTCTCAATGACTAGTGAGTCTCTGCTCTAGCTTGAATGTTCACTTCTCGTGTCTTCGTCACCCTAAATGTGCATTAGTCATTTTAAGGCTGTGGAAATACTGATAAAATGTAAGCCACTCCCTCGCTTTATTTGTGCGTTTGACTAGTACAGGAAATAAAAGAGTTCATTTGTTTTTACAAAGTAACCAGTGCAAAAGCATTTTGTCTCTTTGTAGTTTGACATACAAAGTCTAAGTTCCTATATACTGCAAGTGTCAGTGTTCATTTTATGTCACAACATTTTAGTTACCTGGTGAAAATGCAGAATAATGGTGGTGACCTCCTCACTCCAGGACTTCAAAGCTGTTCATTTCTGCAAGCCTGTTCTGGTATCCTAAGGCTCTTCATCTCTCTCTCTGTCATTATGTACTTTTATTACTTTAATGTTCCTCCTCTCCTAGCCTCTGCTTAGGCAAAGCCAGGAATAATGTCTGCAAGGCAGAAAGTAAACAGAACATGGAATGGCACAGTCTCCCTGCAGGGCTTACGTCTCACAGTGCTCCTGGCTCAAACTGGCCTGAGTCATCTTAAACTGGATTACTGTTGCTCTGGCAGGCCCTAATATCAGTGCAAAGTAGGGTAAGCAGCTTGGAGTGGTGTTTGTGTCCATGGTCCTGAGCAAAACGAGCGTTCTGGCTTTACTTTTACAGCTTCAAGAACCCAACAGTGGTCCTTGACACTGGTATTCCATTAGTCTTGTTGTCCAGGTGGTAGTCCATGTCATATTTACTCTGCTTGTTGATCTTTGTGGCAGCTGTTTGTTTTCCTGTATATGTGACCTAGTTTAGAGGGTTGCATTGCCTGCAAGACTCATTTTGGGTATTGATATTTGGGGAGATGTGTTTCATATGAGTATGTTTTGTTGTGTAACCTTCATTGTCTTTGGAGGGTTGTAAAACAGGCCTACAGGTCATGTGCATTGTTTCAAGTCCCCATAAGAATTTTTAAATTTCCATTTTAACTCTCTTGTGTTTTGTGAGGTTTGTTTTACTTCCCCCCCCTAGTTTTTAAGGGACAGAGGTTCTGCAGCAATACTTCAATCTCATGGCAAATTGTTGTGATCACACAGCAGGTGGCTATGCTTATTTGTGTTTGCAGAGGGTGGGTATTTATACAGCAAGCAATACTTCTGTGAATGGCCAATAATCTCATCAGCAGGGAGAAAGTAACCTTGTGCTGGTTTAAAGGTAAACCAGCAGGAGAAATGAACCCAACTCAAAAAGAGATTACCAGCCAGAGTTACAATTTACTAAAAAGATTACAATAAATACAGTGATACAGCAAAAATTGATTTTAACTCACAAAACCCCCAGATGTATAACCCAGCACCCTGGGGCACAAACAGAATGGTGTTTGTTAGCCCTTGTGCTGAGCACCACATGGTCCTCCTGAGGCCAAAGTAAAAGGAAAGGAAAACGTGTTGGTGAGGATGATGGTCACAGTGTGGTCAAAAGTGATGGTCGTATTCGTGTTGAGATTCTGGTCCTCCTCTGTATCCCATGAGTAGTACCAGAAGTCTCAAAACCTGAGGATTATATATGCTCTGGTTCAGGAGGGAATGGCAGTACCTCCCCCAGGGTGAGGAGTTTCACAGTGTGTGATTTAACTGAGTCATGGGATATTTTTGGAGTCTTTGATGGCCCATTAGCAGTCATGACCCCTCAGGCTGGGTGTGAAGGTGCTAATGTGTCCCCGGAGGGGTTATCACAGCTCAGTCACTGGTGTGAAGATAGAAACACTTCCCTGTCTCACAGGGTTCTGTAACACCCAGTTTGCAGCCTGAGGGGTGAGGCGTGGCGTGGGCAGCTTCTGCAAATGACCATTGTTAACAGTTTGTTAGAAATGACATAGAGAATGTAGAACACAGAGTTTTGGTTGCACTCACACAGTGATAAACTGGTCCTGGCCACTGTAACTAACAGACCTGTGGCTGGATTTACCATCATAATAGCTTCTAATTTACTGTGCTGCAGGCTCAGCCCCTCTTAAATGCATTACTGTATTACTTGCAAAAACATTTGTAGTTTCTAAACCTCATGTAAAGTTTTTTTTAACTGTTCATTCTGAGTAAGTCTCCCATTTTTTTCTTCATTCCCTGGATAAGAGACAAATATAAAAGTATTGAGTTCCAGTAGTTCAGGGGAACTTGATCACGGTCAGCAACACAGGCTGAAAGAACTTTGGAGTCATGGGTATGGTGCATAGGCTGGGCCAAAGTTTTGTTCTTTTCCCTTGTATTTTTATCTAGTGTAGCAAAAGCCCTATCCAGAGAGCACATCTTCTGTGTTCTTTATTTCCTTCCTCAGGGTGTCCTCCAAATTTGTTACAATAATGGCTCCCACATGGTGCTCCACAAATCTGTTGGCAGTAGAAAGAAGTGGCGGACTAAGGTAGACGGAACTGCTGTTCTTGGGTTGGCTCCTGGTGGTGCCTTTGGCAGTGGTGGGGAGGCTCAAGGCACTGTGGTACTTTTCCTTAGCTGTATGCCGTTAGGCAGGAAATACTTGGCCATTTTCGCTGGTGTGGGCTGCTTGGCTGTTCGGTGCAGGAAGATTTCCAAGGAAGCTAGTTAAGGACTTTCCAGTGTCCCTCCTGTTCCTTATTAGTTGACTTATAACAGAAAATCTCTCTGGTGAAATGGCTATAGTGGAAATGCAGTACTGTTGAGGGAGCATGATGATGAACCTGATTTTACTAGCAGGGAGCTCTGCCATGAAAGTAGCCCAAGCATGAGAAATTGCATTTTACCAGGTTGCTGTAAAGCAGGAACTGTCAAGAAGAGGACAGTAATTGCTATGCGTGTGAGACTTAGGACTTGGTCAGCATGATGTGGTCAGAGAATGACCTTATTAACTGTGCTAATGGGAAATTTAGAAAGTCTGCCTGCCTCGTGGTGCAGGCTGAAGGAGCTGGGGAGCACAGCAATATGTTTTCACCAAATCACTTCCTCAGCATCGCTTTCTTTGAGGCAGAACACCTGGCAGAAATAAACAGAGAAAAGCAGCTCACTGGGATGTGTGTGCAACTTTTCTGTTGTAAATGCATCACAGTTTGAGGGCTGCATATGAAAACCTTCCACCCTTTATCCCTAATGCACTTACTGAGTGTGTAGGAGGGATTGCTGAGCTTTTGTCAAGTAATAAAGGAAGAGGAGCTTGGAACATCACTGATCTTCACTGAAGGGTTCTTATTTTCCTGCAGCAAGGTCTTGTGCAATCACATAAGAGTCAGCTCTTCAGTCAAGACTGGCCACAATACAGGTTCACCTCTCTGTTATATACAGGAAGTGCTCAGAAGCCCCCATGAAGCATTATCTGTACTTCCTTACTTCCCCCAATCTTGGTCCAAATAAGACAAAAATTGATGAAATAATTGGTGTGTTCTGCAGGCCTGGTCTTTCCACTCAGATGTCTAGAGGCAGACAGAGCTGTAGGTATTTATTTCTTTATAGGTCAAATGCCATTGTCTTTATGCCTTCACCTTAAACAGGGAAAAATTGAGAAAGGTAAGTTTTGCCCAGAAGTCTGTGTGAAATCTACAGAGTGCGTGTGTGAAGAGCACACATAATGGGTTTTAATGTGGCATGACTCTGGTCTCTCTGTACCAAGTTGACAGCTTCATGAATGTGCTTTTTCTTTCAAAATAACAGGTTTGCTGCTGGTTTTGCAAACAAAATCTAAAGCTTCTGGCTTCAGAATCTCTGAGATCAGTCTAGTGGGATGTTGAAATAAGGTTCTCAGATGCATCTGTGTGCATCTGGGTTTGGCTGGTGACTAACTTCCTCAGCCTTTCATACCTGTTGCTGTTAGCATTTCTCTTTCCAGGTGCTTAAACGTTTTATGCATTTTCTTTTCCTTTTTTAGGTTTGGAAGGCGTTTTGAATCCCCTCTTCTGTGGCAAAGCATTATCATGATCATGACCATGTTGCTGATGCTGAAGCTGTGCACTGAAGTACGTGTGTCCAACGAGCTCAACGTGAAACGCCGCTCTTTTGCAGGTCAGTGACGGGAAATGGCTTCTGCTGCAGGATAAATGTTTTTGAAAGTGTGGTGTGCTGTATTTGATACAGAAGTTCTGTCTCAATTGCAGTCCAGTCTCTTCTTGATAATTCAGTGTAGCACTTTCTAAACTTCTTTTTTGAAACATCTTTTTTTCCCCCCAGGTAAATATCTACAGCTGTAATTTTATTTCAGATGGGTCTTGCTTGGTTCAGTCTAGAAACTGGAATTCTCCTTAATATTTCACACCATACTCTGAATATAGAGCTGTTTGTTACGCCATTATGCTAGCCTGGCTTATTTTTTAAGATCTTGGCTGGAATAAGAAGTTGTTTTCTTTAGCTGTACCTTTTATGAAATTCTTAGTTAAGATAACACACTATTACCTGAAATTTTATTTTACAATTGCAAACATTTGCTTTTGTAATAACTTTCTACTTGAGTTGTTGACCATCAGAAAAGGAGGTGCTGTCATATCATGGTTGCAAAACTAGCTTTTTTTGTATACCATTTACTTGGGCTTTAGTGTAGGATTAGCTGGGATTTATGGGAATTTTCACATATTTTTTCTTTTGCTTATTTGTTAATTTTTAGACATTGATAATTTCAGTCCAGCCAGAGTATATTTTTTTATTTAATAAAATGTTCAGGCTTTGTGGGAAGTACTTGCTTTTTTCTCCCCAAACAAGAAGTGTGAGAGTGGTAGGTTTTTGTTTCTGTGTGTTGACTTTGACTTAACAACATTTTATGTAACAGCTTATTATCAACAAGAACAGAATTAACACTGTCAGCTTTTTGTCAGTTGTTTTGCCATTATGGATGTATAATTTATGCTCTCCATCTGTTCTCTTCCACACTCCCTAATAATTGAGGGTCTGATCCAGTTCCAGATAATCCACAGCCATCATTAGAAGGCAGCAGCTCCTGGCTGTGCAGTAGGGTAATTTATCTGATAGCTAAGGAAGCTGCTTCCATTCCTGCTCATTGTGGAGTGTAGTGTGAAACTATTCAGGTAAGTGAATTCATGTGGAAGAGGAGCTGTACTCCAGCTTCCAAGCACAGGCTGCTGTGTTCACAGGGGTTGGCAGTCTGGCAGGATGAATTACTTGAAAACTACTTTCAGCCAGATTTTGCAGCAGTTAAAATCCAGGAAACATTTGGGAGGGACATGTATGCTTTCCTCCTTTGTTGTCTGTGCTAAGCATTTTGCAGAGTGACAGAGAGGTTTCCCTGTTTGCCCTTTTTGAGAGGAAATGATCCTTGTGCACATTTATACACACAGACTCACCCTCTTGCAGCTTCTTCAGTAACCTTTGGAAAAAAAGGGATGCTCTTCAGTTTAGTGTACAGCACTCTTTAAACAACTCTCCCTGAGAGACATACAGTCTCCTAAAGGATAATCAGTCTTTCCCTTGCCAGGTGATAGAAACTCCTTAAGACTGTATTGTGTCATTTGATGCTCTTCCAGAAACTCAGTTTGTTATGTGGAATTTGCTAGAGAGACTGATTTTACCTACTTGTGGAGCTTCATTATTTGTTTTCGTGGAAAGCTTTGCACCCTCCCACAGACTTCGAGAAGGGTTAAATGATTTTTCTTACCTGGGATTGATTTTTATTGAGGACAAATATATGATGGCTCACAATAAAAATACAGATGTATGCAAAGCTCATTTCAAGCTAGACAGAATGATACGTTTCAAGCACAATATGAGTAGGAGTGAGGTCTGTGTTTCTAGTCCTACCTCTAGTCATATCTCTAAAGTTTTATGGTGATTTAGGCAAGCTGATAAATCTGTGTACTTACTTTCTTTCCTCATAGCTTACTGGGGCAGTGAAAAGCTAAGTTTGAAGTGGTTTTTATTAACCTTGCAGAATCCTGAGAGGAATTTCTGTATGATAACGTAATTTATTATTTCTCACATGGCTGTTTTTAATTTTAAACTATTTTTTCTTTAATTTCTATCTTTCCTTTGAATGTTTATGCAAAATAGTTCAAAATATTTAGAAAGAATAGAATATTTCAGTGGAAGGGAGTTCAGTGTTTTCTTATATTACTTTTAAATGTGACACTTCCTCCAAGTCACATAAGTATATGTTTACCATTGTGTTTTGAATTGTGTGGGAGTAGCCTTTTTTTCTTTTGTTTTTATTATTCTCACACTTAAGTTTCCTAAAGCAATAACTAGTTCAGAAGGAATCTGCTTCCTATCTTGAAGCCTTAAGAAGAAGTCTCTTCAAATCCTGGCAAGCTTGTTCTGTATTCTCTAACCTGTTTTGGGGTGTTAGTGCATTAAATACATATCAATATATGTAAAAATACATATCAATAGCAATTCATAGACATAAAGCCATTCAGTTCAAGTGCTTGTACTTTCATTTGTAGGGAAGTTATTATAGCGTGAAAAATGCAGCCTTCCTAGACTCCTTCTAGTAATGTTTTATTATTTTTTGTAGATTGTATATAGAGAACTTAAAAAGATTGTGGAAGTTTTTTCGATTCTCATCCTTCTCTGTTACTTCTCAGTTGTGGGATTTCCCACCCTCTCTTCTACTATTGCAAGGTAAAAGTAGGTTGAAAGTGGTGTAGCCCCTCTTGTGCTGCTGCTGCCTTCTCTGATTGTTTTGTTTGGGATACATAAATTTTATCCTTCAATTGCAATACTGATTGAAAACAGAGTAAGTCCTCTTTATATATCCAACTATTTTTTTTTAAACTTGGCTGTGTAGCCTCTTTTCAGATTGGGAAATAAACAACACCCAAAACAAGAAAAGTATGAGAACAACAAATATCCCCAACTTGGTTTTAAAACCTCCAGTGATAGAATGGTTCTCTCTCATGTATATGAATGCTTTGAAAGCTACTAGAAGGAGTCTTCAGGCAAAATCAGCAGGCATGAACAACACCTCATCTTTTATCCTGTGGTTAACATCACTTTAATTGCATTTCAACTGCCTCAATGGAGTCTCCTGGTACCATTGTTGTGGACAATAGCTTTACTTACTCATTCCCAAGTTTTAAATTGGTGTCTGTGCCTCTCTGTGCATGCTGAGTTGTTGGTGCAGTACAGAAGGGTTCAGGGCTCAGTGGGAATTTTTTGTAGTTGTTGTTTTTGTTCAGTGTTGTATTTTTGGGGCATGATGGTGCAGCCACGCTAAAGAGCTGAATATTGAAAAGCGGTATGTGCATGTACTGTGTCTTGTCTTGAGAATCCAGAGGTGGCTGAAGCAGGATGGTCACAGACAGACAGCTGCAAACATCTAGTCAGTTTTGGGAATGTTGGCAGGCCAGAACAGTCTCTCTGTGTTCTTAGAGAGACAGACACTCCACAAAGAACCTTCTCCTTCTTTCCACAGATAATCCTTCCCCCTCTATCCATTCAACAAAGATTTAATTTCAGTCATACCCAAGCTATGGTGGCAGATTTTGAGCACCCTGAATATAGGAAAACCAGTGGACAGCATTTGTTAAAAACAGTCTTGGCTGTCTCTCCTTACTGTAGTGCAGCCCAGGCTCTGTAAGCAGAACACGGGCTCCTGTGTTTTTACATAAAGATGATTTCCTCTGATTATTCATCCAGTTTTGTCATCCTTCCAACTGCTGGTTGTCTTAATCTGCTTTATAACTTACACCTTATTATAGCACTCTGATCCCTTGAAGAGCTTTGATTTTGGCACTGGAAAACACTCTTGTGTAATACATGGTTTTCAATTGGCAGAGGAAGGTTAGAGTGGAAAAAGTGTAGCATGCAGCATTGTTTTGGTTGGAAACATTGGCAAAATGCCAAGTATAAACCACAGCAGTGCAGTCTCCTTCCTCCCCCCACCAAGGGAAAAGGGAAGAAAACTGGAAACTTAAACTTTAAACGAAATCTGGGATATATATTTACATGAAAAAAGGGAAAATTAAAAGCAAACTGTAATATAACACATATACAAAGGTAAAAAGAAACAGCAGTAACTCCACACTGAGTCGCCCACCCAGTAATACAGATTCCACCACCCCAGCCACAAAACACCCTAAAAGACACCTCCCAGGAGATACCTGGAAAGAGAGGGTTAAAAATCAACAATAAAAAATGTTTACTTTCCTTAACCAAAACCAGCAGCAGTGAGGTCTGGCTGCCCAGAGCTACAGGTGTCCCTCCCAGTCAAGCAACCATGAAGAGGGAGAGTGAGGCACCTCCCTCACTTGTTTTTATACCTGTTTTGACGTCAGATCATATGAAATATCTCTTTGGTTGTTTAAGTCAGGTGATGCTTGTCCCTTCCAATCTACGTAACACTATCTGGGCACACTAAAACTGAGGCCTACTAAAATTAAGGCCTAATTTAGACCTAGATAAAACCAAGGCCAAAACTACCACAAGCATGGTTGCAAATGAGGTCTGTTCTGTCCTTTCTGGCAATGGGCTTTGTGAAAGTATTTTAGCACAGCATTTTCCACTGGAGGCAGGGCAACTGTATTGTCTCAGCTGTTCATACATACATATCTACACACTCAGTGTTGCTGAGGTAACAGCTTGTTTTCTCTGATCATGAAAAGTAAAAATTTATATAGTCTAAGAATCAAGTTGTCTGTTTCATTATTTTTAAGCCTTTATTTTCCCCTCCTAGCTGTTGGGTTGTGCATTGAGACTCTCCTGGGACTTTAGTGCTCAGCCCCATCGTGGGGTGGGAGCCTTACAGAGAGCATGGGGACTAAAATTTCTGTCATATTTTGGTTTGACTATTATTCTTTAGTAAGTAAAATGTACTAACTGACTAAACTGTAACTAAAATAACCACTGTTGCATTTAATCATAAAAGTCTGTTTGTCTTTCCTTTCTTTTTTTTCCTCCTCAACTATTTTTTATATAGCTGCAGATAGTAAGGATGAAGAAATCAAAGCACCTCCCAAGAGATCCTATCTGGGTATGTACTGTACAAACCCATTCTGCATGAAGTTGTCCTCTTAACTACATATTTCATGATTTACTACTTTTTGTGACCAGTTTTGGAAATGATTGCATGATCATTTCTATGGAGAATGTTTGCATTACCTTTTCCTGACATACTAAAACCTGGTGTCTGATTTTTAAAAAAATTTTTCCCCTGCCTACTTTTAATATTCACAGAGGAAAAGATGCTTTCAGCTCTATTTCAGAAACCAGTTCTTTGAAGACATTTGAATTGATCACATTTTGTGTCTCAATGTTATCTTCCTTACTCCTTCCCCAAGCTGGACAAACAAAATATTACATGATCCGGAGATCCACCTCTTCAGACTCAGTCACCCTTCTTTCAGCTCTAACTCTGGAGGAAATTATGAATAATACAGAAGTATCTTTCAGGTTGTTTAGAATGCTAGATAAGAAATTTCACTCCACACTTACATTCAAGCAAAATGCCTGAGTCCTTGTGAAGTTTTTGGCCTGTTCCTGTCTTTCCATAGAGCAGCTTCAAAATTTTTACTTGGGAACTAGTAACACTTAAGATGAGAGCTTCGATATCAGAGTTGGAATCTATGTTGTTTAACTTCCCTGAGGAAGAGGTAATACGTGTAAAGCTGCTTTGAAGTATTTTTCAACTCTTAGTAGTTTGGAAAGACAATTTTAGTCATGTCATAGCAATTTTGTTGAGCTGTTGCATCAAAGAAGTTATACTGGCTAGAGACACAGAAGTTCCTCAAAGTCAACTTTTAGACTGATTTTAATTGAGTTGATTCAGATTCTCACATTGGTAATATTTGTGTTCTGTTATGATTCTTGAGTTAGTAAGTGGTCAACTGAAAATATACAGGGCAAAGAAGAACATTACTGCAGCAAAAGGAGAGTCTCTATTTCCATATTTCTCAACACAAAGTTAATTAAACTGTAATTAGCTCTGAGAAACACTAGCAAAGAGTGATACTAACCTGAGTGCTTTCTTGAAGCCTTAAGACCATTCCTGCTAAGATCAAATAGACTCTCTTTTAATGATTTATCGTCTGGATATTCCCATTGAGGTTTGGGGGCAAAATGCATGCTTCAGGAAATTTATCTTTCCTTTTGGTCTGATACCATTATTTTGCAAAGCACCTTTTCCTTTTGCGTTTTCAAAACGTTTTTTTCTGTATTTGGTGTCAAGCTATTTGGTGTTTCTGTTTGTCTTGAATTCTAGTTTGTACTTATTCTCACTGGCTTACAACACTAACCAATGCAATTTAATCTTTAAGTCGTCCTGTGTTCCTTGTACCTGTGTTCTTGTTGTCTTTCACTAGTATTCAACAATGCTTTATTTACAGTGTCAGAGCTAGGAACAGCTGTCTGCTTCAAGTAGTTAAAATTAAGCAGAAATAAGTAACTTAATAAGACCTTTTACTTATTTCAGGTTTTTTTCTTGTCTTTTTGGTTAAAGTTATTTATTGGTGGTTTGATAGCTTAAAAAAAAAGGCAGTTAAATGCCACCCTGACAGCCGATCCTGTCAGATCCCGGAAGTGAAGCAGGGTCAGCCCTGGTTAGTACTTGGATGTGACCTCCTGGGAATACCGGGGGCTGTAGGTTCTCGTCTTGAGAACTTCACTATCACTGTCCAAGCTCCTTCGGCTGTGGCAGATGAACCTCAGGAGTTAAAAGGTGGGGCCAGTTCTGCACCTGCTGAGCCTCACCTAAAAAATCCGCTGTGCAGGCTGGAAGGGCACACACATGTGGGTAGAGCCCTTCCCAAATCTTTGTTAGTGAAGCCTAGCCGTGATGATGATGATAGCTTAAAAGGATGAGGGTCATAGAGTAAAGCACCATACCTCCTAATCCAACTGATTTGCCTGAAACATTTAGTAAATAGGGTGTTACCTGAAGTTCACTGTGGAATTGCTTAAGAAAATGGGATGAATTGAACTATCACTAAGGAAAAAAAGACAGTCTTACACTACTGCTCTAAGAAGTTTAAAGACTGGGGTGGGCAAGTCTGAAATGTGATAATTCTTACTGATGTAAACAAATTAGAAATGTTTTGAGGTGTTTTGGTATAATGTACATAAAAAAGTGTGTGCTGGTGGTTTGCAGAGTGGGATGCACAGTGGGTTATGTTGCAGCGTGTGTCATACTTCAATTTACAGAGGGCTTAACTGAGCTGTGTCCTACAGTGCTGTGTTTTGCTACAGCTCTTGAAAATCTCACTTAGAGATTAGGTAGGGGAAATATTTACTATACTTTCATCTGCTAGTGCATTTTCACTGTGTCCTTCAGGGAGTTTTAATGAAATCTTTTGTTCAAGAAAAGCAGATTGTTTTTTTCATTTCCCTTGTTTATTTCAGTAGTGTAAAAAGTATTCTTCAATATATTTTTAGGCTTCAGAAACAATTATATTACTTCCTTTTTTTGGTTATGTAGTAAATGCTTTGCATATGGTGTTTGTAGTTGAAGATTATCCATGAACAATATTTTTATTACAGAGCTGTTGAATAAGTAATCTGAAAATGTGCTGGTCCAGCAATGAATTTCAGGTGAACTCCTCAGACAAATGCTGAAGTGTTTGATGCCTCTCTTTGAACAGGAACTGAACTGCTCTGCTCCCTGGGACTGCTTTTACATTTGTTTATTGTCAGTAATCCAACAAACCACTTAATGCCACTGTTCTTCCACATGTTATCTGAAAAAGCCTTTATCTCTGGCACATGACTCTGAAAAGTGACTTTCTATCAGTCAGAACTGAGGAGGGTTGAGGGTGTGTGGGAAGGTTGCTGCATTGTGAGTGACCTAAGGAAAATAAAATTTACAGTATGGATGGCCCCGGAGTGTAGGGTTTCCTGATTGCATACAGAAGTAAAATTATTCCCCCTTTTTACCTGGACAAAGGAAGGATTAAAAAGAAACTTGTAGCTGTAGTTCTGAAGGAATAATGCTTTATTCCCTATGCTATCTAATGCAGGTATCTACTTCTACCTAGTGCCTGTTAGCAAGGCAACTGCAAAGGCTGAGCAGAGCTGCAGTTGAGTGATTTTTGATTGATTTTTGGTTTTGTTTCTTTTTACTTGAAGAAGTGTCTCAGAACAAATGTGAATAAATGTATTAACCTCTTACAGTCAAAGACAAGCTCCAGAGATGTATTTTGAGCCCTGTGAGTGTTGGAGATTGTTGAGGTAATGAAAAAAATAAACAAGTAACAAAAGACTAAACATTGCTCTAAAGAGGCTGTTTCCTTTGAAGTTGTTTGGAGTGGTCTCATTGGTGTGGCAGATGAGATTCAAAGTGGATGTCACTTGTTAGATTGATTTTTTTTTTTCCAAGTAGGTGGTTAAACATTTTGGAAAACAGTTCCAAAGGGTTCTTCCTTCTCTGAAGATGGTTTTAAAACTTTCCATATTACTGAACCCTGAACCTGGCATTTAGCCCAAACAAAAACTCAGCAAGTAACATTAAATTTGAAAACAGTAGTAATAAGCTGACAAAACCTTAAATTCACCAAAGACTTATTGAAAAATATTTACAACTACTTCTTTTAGGGGCAAAAAGAAAAAGTAAAGTGCCTGTGCTGTTGACTTCACAAACTTAGTATCTGCATTAAATAAGGAGGAAATAGTAATGTGAATTTAGCAGGTACAGGCATGTCCTACATGGTTTCCACTAGCGGTGTGACTGCCTGCTGAATATCTCATGCTTTCACCTCTCCTTTTGTCCACACTCTCTAGTTAACTCACAGCATCAGTTGGCCTGTGATAATTTAAGTGTTGACATATTCTAGTGCAGCACCAACATAGTACATGTGCCATGAAGGGTTTAAACTTTGGTTAATCAGCTGTCTGGCTCTTTCTGTTCAGAGTGTTTGGTCTGTCACCACCTCTGTCTGTACGTAGCTGAACATGGAAGCGATCATGGAAGGGTTTAGATCCCTTCTCCCCAGGATTGTTAGACTAATTTCAGAGTGGTTTTGTTGGTATTTTGGTGAGGGTGTTCAGAAGAGGGGATTGTAATGGCATGTCTGTGAGAAAACAGGATGCCAAAATAATATTTTTGTTTGTTTATTAATGGAGTTCTAAATGTTGAGGAATTTAGGTCTGCTTTGCCTGAGGAAAGGGCACCTGGCTGCATCTGCACTTTGGTTGTAGTTCTGTGTATGGTGGGAACAGTTATTTCCCCTTGTCTTTCTGTGCATCAACTTTTAGACCTTTTCAGGAGACAAAAGAGAATAAGAAATGGGGATTCTAAGGATGAAGGGGCAATTTTCAATTTATTGTAAGCAAGTACTTAAGTTGTAAACATTAGTGTAGGGTTTTTTTTAATAATATGTAACTTTCGGGGTTTTTTTATTTGATGTTGCAAATGAAACAATACAAGTCTGGAAGATAATTTGTCTTTTCAGGTGGGGGTCTGTGCTGGAGGTTGAAGTTACTTACTATTCAGGCATTTCAGAATAACTCAGTCCAAATAGAACACTAATGATTTTTTAAAAAGGAGCTTAGAAATTGTTTGCATACTGAATGGATACCTTTATTTTAATAAACTACAGACACACAGAGAGGGAATAGTTTAATTTAAAAAAAAAATGTTGTTCTATGGGGAATTTGTTTCCTGAGCCATTGCAAGACCAGTGCTAAAATAATTTTCTTTTGGAAAATGTGGGTTTGGATTAGTCTGCTTCCTGGTACCAGTGTTCTGCTTCTCAGTAGATACTCACTCTATTTCAGGCTTCAAAGTTCCATTTAATGTAAATCTTTTTTCAGGCCCTCAGGCTAACAGGCCTGAAGTACTGAATGAAAAGTACCGTGACCTTTTCTGGCCTGTTGAAAATGTTAGAAGTTATTCAGTAGGAGGGCATACCTTTTTGCAGGCTTATCTGGTATTATTCAGAAGTTATAAAAGGGAAGAATAAGTTTAATTAAATTGTGCATTCCAGTGAGTCATTTTCCTTTCAGAAAAGACAGCAGGGAAGGGACAAACTAAGAATGTTTTATGATTGTTGAAGGCTCTGAGCAGCTGTGATCCCTGCCTCTGGCAGTGTGCACCTTCCTTAAAGTGAGAGACCCAGAAACACACACTGCAGTGAGAGGGGGTAGCGTGAGGCAGCTCTTGATTCCTGCCTGCCCGTGTGCTTGGTACACGGTGGGGCACAGAGCTCTGTGTGAAAGCACATCCTGACCACAGCGGTCAGGGAATGGATTTGCTTTCATGCCTGGATTTCCCGGTGCTGCAGACAGCTGTGTCCCATGGCTCTGGAGGGAGGAGTGAGGAGGGAAGGGGGAGACTTGCAGTAAATCTGTGGACAGACTTAAAAATACTGTGATGAGGGATCCAGGTGGGCAGGTCTCTTACCTGAGAGGTGACTTGCATGAAAATAAAGGTGGTCACTTTCAGAAAATCTAAAAGTGTTTTCTTTTCATGGGAGACACGGCAGTACAAGTGGAACACTGACACTGATGTTGGAGAACATAGATTTTCAGCTTCCACAGACCTGCATGAGTGATACATAAAGTATAAGGCAATAGCGTCCAAATCTTAAACTGCTTTCAGATGTATTTTACTATTCATGAACTGCAGACATAACATAAGCAGTTGTAGTAAAGCCACAGAGAATAACACACCTGTCCCTGTGTTGTGGGATTACCCCAGCAGGCAGTTTAGCAAAACACAGCGACTCCTCACTCTCCTGCAGTGGGATGGAGGGAAGAATCAGAAGGGTAAAAGTCAGAAAACTCCTGGGTTGAGATAAATACACTGCGGATTTAATTCACTACTTCTCATTGGCAGACAAATAGTCAGACATTTCCAGAAAAGTAGAGCTTCATCCTGGGAAGACAAACTCAGTGATTCCAGTCATACCCCCTTCCTCCTCTGAGCACGCTGCTTACACTTCCTGTGATCACTTGATGAATGTGTGAGCCAGCACAGGCAAGATCTACTATGTTTTGATCTACTCCAGAGCAGGACAGGAATGTCAGGCATATTTGATAGGGTGCCTTTCTATCACAGGCCCATGTTATCTAAACACAGATGTTTGAGTTTCCTCTTGGAGAAAGGTAAAGGGATGAAATGGGAGTTTATATCCAAAAAGAAGGCAGTGGTTTTTTCAGAGTCCAAGAAATGCCAAGGACTCAGGTCTTAATTCTGCTTTCTGTTTTACTAATATGTGAGGTCTATGGAGTGCCTGTTACTTCATGCTAGCACATGGGTCTTTCTTTTCAAGTTGCAATCTTATGTTCTTAGTAAGCGTGCTTCATGCTGAATTTTTACTGGGTCTGACTCATCTGAAAATGGAATGGCCTCTTTCTGCCAGGTAAATAGCTTTTTTGACTGCTGACCTGGTGTTTTCTTTGTGTAGGAAGCGTAACTTAGAGAGGAGAGGGTTATAACACTTCATCCTTTCTCCAGGCTTTTGGTTAGCACAGTGATGGTTGAGCAGGTTCCTGCTGATTTCAGGCTTTGGATTGGAGTTTATATATTTTACTTTCATCTAGGATGAAACTAGAATTGGTAGGCAGGTAGGTTGTCTGTCCTTTAACAGACAACTTGGGGAAAAAGTGTTTTCAGCTATGCAAGCTCTTGTGCAGGTCTGAAATAGAAGCAGTGCTCTTCAAGCTCTGTTCAGTTTGGAAGCTACTTTTCTCCATATGTAACTTGTTTATCAGACCAGTTAAGTGAGAAGAATAGTTGTCACCTGTCAGGTCGTTGTCCCTTGTGGGATGGAGAATGGAATGAACAACCACCGTGGAATGTGGATGGGTGAGGTGCATTTCAGGTTATATTTTTAGCAGGCAATGAAACCGGCAGTTTTGGATTTTCTATAATTTTTGATAACCATTGAATGAATTTTAGTTTCCAGACTTCTTGTTTGGCAACTTGACAAAAAAAATTTCTTCTTTGAAACTTCACTCAGAGATCAGAGATAGCATCTTTAACAACAAAAACCTTATCTGGCCAGTAATGTTTCTCTCCTTAGAGTTTGTGTGTGGGAGTTGGTGACTAGTGATTGTTTCATATTAGCCATGCATTTTTTACCAGCCCAGTTGATACACTTAAGTGAAATATTTTGTGTTCAGTGAGAAGTGCAGGGAGCATCCCTGTGCCTTGAGGGCTGTATTGTAAAAAGTATTCTTTCAAAAGACTTGAGGAATTGGAGCTACCACTCACAACTTGTTTTGGTTCTTAAACTGAAATCTCTGAAGCTTTAAGGACTTAAGGGGTTATTCTGATCTCATGTGTAATGTTTTGCTTATATTTTATTGTAGTGCACACAGTAGTAACTTGTAGTCAAACTGGTTCATCATAGTCTAAAAATTGACCCATTCTTAATCACTTGCTAAAGTGAAATGGCCTCTGTTTTTAAATTCTAACAGGTTACCTTTGAACTGACTGGACTCGATGTCATGCAGAAGGCTCTTCCAATCCAGATTCCTGTGGGACTGTCATAACTTCCTTTGTGAGCCGTATTAGCTTTCTAATGTTTTGTATCACATGTTAATTCATTTGGCTCAGGTCATTGGTGGTAATCAAATGATACACATCTTCTCTATCCCTAAAATAGGGATCTGAGAAGGTGGTGTTGATGTGTTTACTTCTGAGCAGGGGAATTGGAGGATGGTGTTCTGTTTTTGCTGCATTTTAAAATTAATATTTATTGCCCTTTAAGTTTTCAGCTTACAGGCAGTAGGGAAAACAGCTAACCACAGACTTGTAAAATTTCTTCAGAGTCAGAATGGTTTCAGTAAGATGTTTTTTGGTGCTAGAGCAGTATGTTTGGACCTGAGCCTTTTGACCCCTTCTCTTACACCAGCCTCACTACTGCTTTTGAATGACTTTGATGTGAAAATGGAAGCAGGCTGTTCTACTTATTTACTTCTAATGCAGTTTATGATGCTTGTGTTTATAGTTTAAGAAGACCTGTGAAGGGCCTGTGCCTGTACCAAAAGCCTGCCTGCTACAAGGAGAAAGGGAGTAGACAGACAGGGCACAGATTCTATGGAGCAAGGGAGGCTTGTGGAGTGGCATGCAGCATAAAGAGCACACTTAGCCATGCATCATAAAGAGCACACTGCAGTGGCTAGGAGAGCTAGAAAGGAGTGCAGCTGTTGTTCTCCCAGCCTGTCTTTATTTAAAAAAAAAAGGTGAGCAGTGAAAAGAAAAAAAATCGTTACCTGCTAGGAGCTGGGAGTGAGCAGTAAAACCTCAAGGTATCAGAGGAGGGTCAGTGCTGTGTTTCTGGAGTGTGCTGCCCGGGGCTCTCACTCACTGTGGCTACTGATGCCCCTGCCCAGCCCTCCATCAGTCCCTTTGAGTCTTCTCATCCAGCTGTGGTCTTGTGTGAAGGAGACTGAAACAGGGTCTATTGGAAGAGTTGTGCAGTGGCAGAAATGTTACTTCTGACACAAGTACCATTTGCAGGTAGTGATGTGGTGGGGAAAATTTATCTATTTATTCTATTTACTGTGAGTAAAATGTGAATTTTGCTTGTGTTGTGTGCAAGAAGAGGTCCTGGCAAAATTTAGCCACATGAGGGTGCTCTAGGGTTTCCAAAACTTGCCTGCTGAGCCACTCAGCTAGAACCTGGAAGAGTCTAATCCTGCTTTCAGGACTGTGGTGGTAACTGTAGACATAGTTTATAAACGGAGATTTTGAAAAAATTGCCCTTTGTGGTGGGAGCCAGAATAATTAGGTGCCTTAATAGCATGAGCAATTAAACATCTAGATGTTCAAATAGAGCTGGTTTGCCTGCTAGTCCTGTGGATCAGGGAACACATATACAGCAAAGGTGCTGCTTCAGTTTGGTAAGTGTGAGAAGCTTTAGCAGTTGCCTACTTGTTGAGCTTGTCACATGCCATTGTGTACTTGGTCACATCTAGATCTGAATCGTGAGATTTATTCTTTAAACAAGAGTGTGGAATAATGCTTTCTGAGCTCTGTCAGGCTTGGTGTTGTGATCACTTCCTTGTGGAGCCTGTTCCAGTGCCCAGACACCTTCCAGGTGAAGAACCTATTCCTAATATCCAATCTAAACTTCCCCTTTGGTCCTGTCACTGGTCACTAGAGAGAAGAGATCAGGGCCTGTCCCTTCTCTTCCCTTCATGAGGAAGTTGTTTATTGCACACTCTCCCTAATTTGGTATTCATGAACTCACCATTATCCAGGTTGTTAATAAAATATATTGAAGAATGTTGACCCTAGTATTGATCACTGTGGGCTGCCTTGTAACTGGTCATAAATTGTGTGGTTTTCATTTGAGAGGAAAAATTCTTTGAGCCTTATGATCCAGCCAATTTTCTGCCCTTTTTATTGTCCACTTACCAATCAATATTTTAATAAAGATACTGTAGGAGACCGTCAGCCTCCTTGTTAGAGACACTGTAAACAACACCTGCTGCTATCCTCTTGCCCTTAAAGCCAGTCATCTCAGAAGTCAGTCAGGTTGTTCAGGTGCAGTTTGCCCTTGGTAAAGCCACCAGGCTGTCCAAGTCACCTTCTTGTCCTTCATGTGCTCTGAAATGACTTCCATGAGGACTTCTTCCATACCCATCTCACGGATGAGGTTAGCCTGACTGGCCTGTAGTTCCCTGGATCTCCTCCTTGAAGATAGGGTTGTGTGTGTGTTGGGTTTAACCTTTTCTTCCCCCTGTCCCCAGTCATAGAAAATGTCTCCCAATACCATCCAATACCATGATCTATGAGAGATCATAGTCTAGCCTTGCAGAGATAATCGACCTGCACCCTCTACACCCCCATATGCATCCCATCTGTGTCACGTGGCTTGCATAAATTTAGGTACTCCCAGCTCTTGCTTTCTGGTTCTGTGGGTACTGCTTCATTCCTTCAGCTTTCCTAGCATGGCTGAAGAGCTGTAGAGGGCAGACTTCCCTCACCGGTGAAAGCATATTAAAGCATTATTAATTCAAGAAGGCAAGAAGTAAGTTTAGAGTCATGGTGACAATGAGTTACCTACCTTGCACTGTGATAGCCTGCTTTGCTACTGGTCTGATCCCTCCCAATTTCTGTAAGCAAAAAAGTAAGGAGAGAAACGATGATTTTCTAGATGACTGCCAAGTTGTCAGTTCAGTGCACAAGGTAAGTAAAGAATTATTTAAAGGGTAACTCAACTCCCCACAGACTTCAGAATAAATTTTCAAGTTGAGGGGCTTTCAGCTGTTAGTACAGATGTATTGATAGTTCACTTTTTTATTTTCTTAAGTGGTTTGTAACTCTTGATGACGTTCTGTGTGCTTAATGAAGCACTGTTGCCCAACGCTGCCTGCTCAGACATAATGGATTGGCTAGACAGCTTGCTAGGGAAAACATTTCAGGTTGCAGCACATTTTTAGAATCTTATTACAGATTCTGGTGCATCCACATTTTGTAGATTTCATGTATTTTTAAAGACCCTTATCTTTGGATTTATGTAAGTGGTGTCGAAGCAACAGTTCAACATATGAACACATCTGTCAACATCAAACTCCTGTACAGGAGATAAGGGCATAACTTGCACTCAGTTTCTGCTGCTGACTCAAACATGAACTCCGTATGAAAGACAGACACATCACTCTGGAAAGCTGCTCAGTTGGGATGTTGTGGCCTTGAGGGTATTGCTTGCTCAGGACTTCTACTTCTGTTTACAGTTTGTCTTAGTTGGAAATGAGCCTGTGAAGATAACCATGCCTACTGCAGTATGTGGCGTGGGAGCAGTGGACAATGAGGTGACCCAAGTGCTTAGCTGGGTGGCAGCGCTCACTTGGTCCCAATTAAAATTGTGCTACAAGGGGCTGATGTGACAGGATGTCTAAGCTGACATAATATACTTCATGAACTGTGTGTGAAGGTAATGCTCAAGGCACAACCTGATTATTGTACACAGCCTGATGTATTTTTTTAGTACAATTTATGTCCTTTATGTTGAATTAGCTTTCTTCAATTATTTAAAGTTTACTGAGAATATGAAGCTACTAGGATCTACTAAGCTAGAAGTAGGGAATATATATCATAAATCAATGTTTCTGGAGCTCTTATAAGTAATGCCATGTAAACAAGACAATTTCCTTCTGCTGGATATTGAAAGGCACTTCCCACTGAAACATCGGGGCCTTGCCATTTTCATTGCTGTATCAAGGGAAAACTATTGAATAAACCCTTTTCTGTTTATACACAAATGTCACACTTTTGACATGAAATGGGGTACACTGAGCATCCTGGACTGAAAACAATTGGGGATAGCTTTATTTTACTGCAAGATTTCCATTTTCTCCCCATTCTACACTTACACTTTGCAAGCAGTGATGCACCAAAGACTATTTATTACTAAAGGGTTCTCAAAGCCTAGGAGGATGTTTCAGGTGAGAGACGGATCATAGCCATTTCCCCTTGGCTCTTTGCTTTTGAGAGATGATACAGGAAATTCAATTTTGTGTCCCAGCTCTGAAGCAGTAAAAGTAATCAGTGGAACCTAGGTGCTCTGTATTTCTGTCCCTTGGGAATGCAAAGCAAGGATGTATTGAGGCAAGAAATTTAGATCCTTCTGCTTTATGTTCTTGATCCCATTGCCACCACAGAAAGGATGCATGCAGTCAGTTCTCCTTAGCCTTCACTGCCTCTGCCCCTGGATGGTTTTAGCCCTGTGAAGACCGGAGCTGAACAGTGCAGACATACAGGTTGTAAGCCAGTATTGTGGCACTCACGTGGGATACAAGAGACTCTGGTGGAGGCTCCTCCTTGCACAGATAACCCAGAGTGTGTCGGTGTGAGCAAAGCGGCTCTTGTGGTACCCCAGTAAGCCAGGCTTCAGGCAGCACAGAGAGCCCTCAGTGTGAGCCTGGAGTTGGCATCCTCGCCCTTAGGTACTGCTGATCCCCCATCTTTCAATGTGCATATTGGGCAGTGATTTTCTCCTGATTTGAATTGGAGAAACATCTGGAATCTCAGTGTTTCCCATAAAAGAAGGCAGCATCCTGTCTGGTTCTGCCCTTGACTCCCCAAGTGGCCTTCAGCAGAAGCTGAAGGCAAGCCAGTCTCTCTTCATGAATTGCAAAGAGCCTGAATCCGTAGCTCAGGCTGGTGGGTTGGACTCCATATATCAAATCTGGTGAGATAAACACTGCATTCTGTGGTGCTGAGATCAGCACTGCATCAGGGAAAACTGGCTGCTGCCATATTTTTCTTACTGATTTTCTTTGGCAACAGTAAGTTCACAGTTGCATTTATTTATGTTTATTTTTTGGTATTGTTTTTTATGAGCCTGCGGACACAAGGCATGGTAAAGAGCAAAAACCAAACACCCGTCTGGTATGGATGCCAAGTTGTCACTTCCAATGCTTGGTCAGTTAACAGGTGCCCAAAGAGTGATGGAAAAATGGTGAGGAGAAGAAATTTGTTTATGAATTGTGTGTCGGTTCTGTTTCTGTGTGGTGGGGAGATGGGCATTTTTATGGAAAATGGCACAGACCTTGGCATGAAGTGTGGAGTGTGTTTGGTAGGAATGCTGCAGTAGCGCAGACCTGGCGAACTCACAGACATTAATCACTGTACTATTGACTGCTCTGCCTTCGCTGAGACATGGCAGTCAGCTTTCAAAGCCAGGCAGTCCATCATCATCTTCCCTGCCCTCCAGCTTTAGACTTTTTACTTTTGTATGCACTCAGGAGGGGTGATTGCATGAGATACAATTGTTTAGCCATTGAGAAATGAGAAATTGTTTAGCCATTCCATGGTGTGACAGTGCAGAGTGTCTGTAAGGAGTGCTGGCTTACAGCCACATCCGCATTGTGACCTGGACTGCTGGAGGGTTGTACAGGATGTTGTGTCAAGGAAGAGACAGAATTTAGCTGGAAGGATTTTTTTGTGAGTCGTTTCAGTTCCTGAATTCACTTTAGAGTCTTGTCCCACAAACATGTGTTCCTGCATTAAGGCCCAAACCCTCTCCCTTTGACTTCAACTCTACTTCATTGAAGCTGTGATGAGGAAATCTTACATTTTAAAAGTTTAGTCTTTCTTTGTAAAAAGAAAGGTTAGTGTTTGAGCTGTCTTTGCAAATCATGATTTAAATTGCCAAACAGGAAATATGGCAATAAAATAAATTATTTTGAGTCTACTAAAGAAAACTTGGTTCACGTGGTGATTATGTGTAAATGTAATACCTATATATTTTAGTCATGATCCATTCAAATAACATTTTTTCATGTTAAAAGTGTGTTAAATGGTCACATATTGCATTACTTTGACTTGTAACTTAGAGCAAGCCATTTGGGTTGAAAATTGATTTAAAACAGAAATGCAAAATAATTTAAATTTAAAAAATGTAAATGAACTGCAGTGTTTGTTCTGAACGTTCATTTTATTGAAATGCTTTTTAAAAAAAAACCCAGATGAAGTGGATATTTTTAGGTAGGTTTTTAGTAAAATTAATTTACTCTCTTTTGTCATCCTTTTAAACTCTCAGTCACTATTCAAAGACACAGAACAAAGCAAGTGTTACTCAGTTTCCAGTCAGTTTCCTCTTGTTAGAATAAATGAGATGTTTTTATTAGGCTACACTAAAAAGTAAAAAATTGATGTTGCAGAAGCAAAGCTTTCAAAGCTCTGGTTCCAGTCCATCAGCGAGTAATTCTTTAGATATAGTATTTGACTTGTTAAAGCTGTGCAGGAGTGATTTAAATGACATTAATAGGTTGGCAAACATAGTCCTCATTAGAAGTGTGCATAATCACATTTCAGAATTATATTTTGTTTTATGCTTCAGAGCAAATGATTTTAGCTTCAAAATGTTACTTTGTCGTGTAACTAGAGAACAGTGTGCAGTCTCTGTAGGAGAAGGTGGCATAATACTGAGCAAGGCAGGGGGAGAAAGGATTAACTTCGCTCCTCATGAGAAGGTTCTTCCCTGTATCCTCTTGAATCAACAACAGAAAAGGTGTTATTTTTCGGTGAAATTTATGGTGAGAGTCAGAGTGTACACAGTCTCCCTCCACACACTTACATTACTAGTTATCAGCATGTTTCCCATCTTGTGGAGGGAACAGCTATACCACCATTATTCCTGAAGTACGAAGGCCCCCTTTCAAATGCATTTTTATGTGCCCTACTTTCTCTTTGCTCCGCTCCATGATCAGTATGCATTACATCTACTGCATCAGGATCCTATGTCCCCTCCCATGGGTAGGGAAAAGAATCCAAATCTCAGAATTGTGGTCTGATAGATTTATTTTTACTTGCATTGTACATTTTAAAAAAAAGGTCTTGTTCATCCTGTCCGATTCCAGGGAGACACAGAAACCAGTGAAAGGAGACAGATCAACAGATCATGAGAATTTCAGGGAAGCATTTTTGATATTTAGTAGCTGCTTAAAACTGTCTTTTTTACTATTACCTATTGCAGCTCAAAAGTCTGAAGAGAATTTGGGAGATGCAACATTTTAAATACTCAGAATATCTCCATTTCTTCACATAAGGTATATAAGTGTCAGGATTTTTTTCCCATCAAAATAAGGATGAGTGCTGCCATTTCTAAAATACGTAGACTGCTTTGGTTTTATTCACACTTCAGTAGCCTTTGCAAGCTTTATGCATTTTGTGTGTGTGCATGTGTGTGTAGTTAATCTTTAAAACTTGGCATTTATCTTTATATTCCTGATAATAAAGATTATGCCATCCCCTCCTTACTTAAAGTGACTTTTTAGTAGGTTGCATTCTAAATGTCACAAACTGTGCAGTTGTTGCTAGGTAAATTTTTTTCCCCTCCTTGTCTCCAGTTTGTATAGCCTTGGAAAGAAACAGTTGCTGGTCTTGAAATTCTGTGCTTCCCATCACCCTCATTTTTTGTCCATTTGTACAAACCATGAAAAACTTGCCATGACTCCCTGCTTATGTTAAGGTTTTCCACTGCTGCCCTTTCTTGTCTTTGCATCCCTTGGCATGTAAAAATCAGGAGCAGTTATTTAAAGAAAATGTCTTTTGCCTTAGAATTTTTACTCTGTCTTCAGGGATGCTATTCACTCCCTAATGCCTTTCTTCACCCCCTGTTGAGAGTAGGTTGTAGTGGAACAAGTAGCTGTGCACTTAGGGAATAGAGCAAACTTAATATTGAAATGGCTTAAAATAGTCCTATCCACAAGTTCCTCATTAAATTTCTGTGTACAGTAGATGTCAAAGAACTACTCACTCTTTGAAGAAATTCACTGTTTCTTCACAGCAGAACTCAGAAATTTAATGAGGAATTTGTGGATAGGACTGTCGTTTTGCAGCTCATTGTTTATGATTCCCTGTAATGTCATTATTCTCGACGTTCCCTGCACTCCTGGGTGTACACAATGTGTAAGGGACACAGCAATGGAGGGCAAATCCCTGTAGCACTTGGCCAGGAATAAAAGCATGATGCTCCATGGTGGTAAAGTCATCTCACTGGTCAATACTACCAGTGCACTGTCTTCTGCCTGTTTTGGTGTGGAGGTTTTTTATTGTCCTTCTTAAAAGTAAAAATATTTATAAAAGGGCATAACAGCCAAACTGTTTGGGCTCCAGCAATGGCTGGGTGCCAGGATGCTGAATAGCAATGCCAGAGATATTCTTGATCCTCTTCTTGTTTTTCCCCCCACTCATTCTTGCCCCCTCAGTTGTACTGACAGAATACTTTGTGGGATTATGTTTTGAACTAAAGAAGTGAACAGATCTGGCTTTAAATGCAGGCTTGTTCTTTTTTTGTGTGTGTGAAATCTTAAAAAGAGAAAATCCCACATTTCCTGGCTTCAGTGAGGAGCTAAACATTTGTCCTGTTACAGCTTGAGGGGGATGAGAAGGGCTTAAACTTCTGTTGGGAAATGTGAACAATTTGTGAATGCACACCTATGTCACCACCAAACTCTTCATGATAGAGCCACTTACTTAAATCTATTGCCATTATCTTTCTTTCAGGATATTCAAGGTCTGTTAATGATTGAGTATTAAACTGCAGGCACAACGTGTTCAGAAATTATGATATTCAGAAGTAGCATCTTGTGTAGCAACCACTGCTCTTGTCAAAACAGGGATTTATCTGTGGTCAAACTAAGCAGCTGGGATGTTGAAGGGGAAATTCTCATTCAGGGTAGCTCTGTCTTTCTCTGCTCCTCCAATGACAAGTGCTGTAATCAGCAAGGCAGTCTGCAGGCACTCAAATGAAACTCTGTACTGATTTCCCTTCCTATAAATTCTTTCTGCTGACACAGTGAAGTGGTTTGTGTGGAAATTCCTGCTGTTTAGAGTCAGTATTCAGTACCATATATGTGCAGACTTGCTGTTGTAAAATTGAGTGAGTTTTGGTTTGAAGGTCATGAGGGAACAGTGCAGGTATGGGTGAAAAACTACTACAAGAAATCCTTTTATTCCCTTTTCCCTAGAAAGTTACATGGAGTTTGAAATCATTGCCAGCTTTGTCTACCTACATTTTCAAAAAACCCAGTAGATGAATTTCCATAGTCAACCTTACAAATTTCAGTATACTTAGGGTATGTTTTTGGTAGCAAATGAGAAGTTGTAAGTTGAGATTTTTCTGCTACTGCTGTCTTGAAATTTGTGAATTGATTGTTGGGGTTAAGAGTCATCACTGGTGAATTGTCGTGTCTTGACAAACATATGCACATAAATGATTTCAGTGAATTTGTTTGGTCAAGATTGGTCAGAACTTATGCTGAGAGATGATGCTTCTGGGCCTGAGTGGGCAATAGCCTCATGACCAGGTACTCCTGTAGGACATGGAAAAAGATAGGTGGAAAGTCTTGAAAGTATTGATACTAAAATGGGTTGTTCTGAGGTTAACTGAAGCAATTGCCAAGAGATGTTTATCAGATCACATCACAGTATTTTAGCAAAGGAATCAGCTGCACAAGGCATTATTCTGTTTGGATGCTAATTAGTAGGGCCAGTTTGGGAGCTCGAATTTGTCTTGGCTGGTATTGGGTTACCTAGGAAATGAAACTTTCCCCCAAAAGTCCTAAATGAGGAGACAAGTTTATATGTTTAGGAAGAGTGTTTAGCTTTTGTTGTATACATACTTACATATGCACCTATGTGTGTCTGACTTCAGAATCTGAAATAAAACAAAGTCACATAAATGCTGCCTTTTTGTTATGCTTTCACAATAGAGGAAATAGGGTCTCAGGCAAGTCAAGCTCAGACAAGGCTGGAAAAGTGAGGGATCATTTATCTTTAGGCAAGGTACTGGATACTCAGCATTTTCCCCAGAGATCTGCAGTTCAGAAGGTGAAGGTATTTTACCTGGCAGTTGCTTCCAGAGTTCCTGGGAGTAACTTGCTGTGTTGTACATGCAACCTGGAATTGTAATCCCTGTCATGGTGATATCTGAGGCAATGTGCATCTGGCCCCATGCACAGCTTGGCTTTGTTATTCTTAAGAGAACTTTTATTCCATCTCTTTAATTACAGTCTTTGAATGGGAAGGGGTATGGTAAGTGCATATTGTTTCTAATATTATAGTAGTCTTGATATCTTCGGGACTTAAACTGCAAAGAATCAGTTTCAGTACTATTCAAAATAAGTTAAACTGTTTTCACTGAGAGTTTGTAACTCCCAACTACAAGAATTGTAGAGTAAAGGCTGCCTGCTCTGCAGTGCTTAGCTTACTCCATTTTAGTCTTTTTGGAGGCCTTTGTGTACTGCCTGGTAGTGCTGTGAGGGATAGCTTAGATAAACCATGCTGAGGATAGTGTAAAATATTGCTAAAATTATTGTAAAAATAGTAACTTGGTACTACACGTTCTTCTTGCAATGACATTGTCATCATCCCTGCTTATCTTGCTGTCAGAAAAAGAAGTCTCTTTCTATAGTTAGCAAAGGAAGGCGTATCTGGCCAAAAGAAGAGTGAGCTTAGCTCTTATCTGCCACCTCCATCATCAGCACCGTTGGGAGCAAATGCCTTATTTCACAGCTGTGCTTGCAGATGAACGATTTGGGACTTCTTTAGTTTGACTGGTAGTGGGATTTCTTGGTATAGGAGGTGAGCAGAATCAGGACTGTTGAAAGCCTTGGCTGCCCACATAGTCAATACCCTGCTGTGGTGCTCCCTGGGCTTCTCATTTCACTGCCATGCTGCACCTTTAGAGGAGGATTTCCTCCTGAGGTCTGTACTCTCTCTGAGTCACATGGTTTCTGAAGCGGTTTATGCTGCTTTCACTCCACCTTTTAAATACATAGCTTATTTTCTGTAGCACTAATTCCTTTGGGCCACGGCTGCCTCATTCCAGTGGCTTTCCAAGCCCCCTGATCTGCCTAGTTTTTAGACTGTTTTCCTTTGTCAGTGATCTCGTGAGTCAGCTAATCACTGCTTTTGCCAGCTGATGAGAATCTCATGGACACAGTCACTAAGAAGAACGTCAATGCGTTGGAATAGAAATAGGAGAGAGTTCTGTACTGAACAGGCAAAGTAGCAGGAATTGGAATAGTGATGCTTCTGGGGAAGCCAGTCTTCACAGAGGAAATACAGTCCTATAACAGCCTTAGTTTAGATGTATCTGGGCTCAAGTGCTTTGCCCCAGTAGCAGTATTGGCATGTATCTGTGGGTGATGGTTGTCTGTCTTTTTTCTTCTCCTAGTCTTAGGGGCATACTCTACTAATGTGCCAGGAGTACAGACTTGGCATTTTCTCTCAGCTGGACTTGGGAAGCAAGCAGAGTTTGGTTATCATATGTTGCACAAGGTAAATTGGTACGGAGTTGCAAGTATATCTGCTGCAAGATTGCCTTGAGAGCATCTTCATTTGGAGAACTCCAAGAAATCTCCTTGCTTTGGAAGAGACTAGTTCAGAGGGCTCTTCTGCAGGCTTTTTGTGGGATGGTTTGGGGTAGGAGTTCGTTTCCAGTTGCCCTGAAATTGAGTACACTCAGTGATGTACAGAGATGTGCTGTACGTCTCCATGTGGATTTCCTAGCTCAGCTGGCATTCGTGAGCAGTTTCTGAGCCCAGCAGCTGGAACCTCTTTCACAAACTCCATATTTGTTAAAACTTCGTCTATATTAGAGCAGTAACCCGTTTGTTCTTCCCTGGTTGCTTTTATAATTTTGTTTTATTTTTAATGCTTATAACATTTGCAGTGTTACTTTAAGGAACAGGTATGTATGTGTATGCAGGCATTTTAAGTGTATTATATAAACAAACAAATTAAAATTTTGACAGGGCTCTGGTAACAGTGCAGCACAAGTGATGTAAACAATTCTGCTTCCTTTTCTAAGACAGTGGAAAATCTCAAAGATGAGTTAAAGGTCAACCTAATTTTGTGGATTTATATAACTGCATTTTTCTCTAATTTTTTTTTCCTCTTCACTGTGAGACTCCTCTAAACTGAGCTGTGTACAAGGTAAATTACACTGCAGACAGCACAGGAAAATCTGTCAGCTGCACAGGATGTGCTCAGGGTACGAATATTTTCATTTAGCTTTTCATTCTTTCTTGTCCTATGTATTGTTAGCAGCAGGGGTAAAACTTTCAGACTAAAGTGTAACTTTTAAATTGCTGTTCTTTCAGGGTCACAAAATGGTCAATATAGGTGTTGCTGCTAATTATCTCAGTAAAGATGACTGTGCTAAGTGGTAAAGGTTTTCCTAAACCAAAGGCTGTAAAATCAGCCAAGCAGAACATTAACGGGAAAGACGGGATGTTATGAAATAGAGTGTGTCTTGTTTGACATTTTCATACGTGCCAGTGCATTTGTGCGGTATTTTTTTAAAGTAGTTGTAACTAACATGTGTCTCTTAACCTGGCAATTGCTGATTCCCATTGGTGAGGAGGTGGAGGGGACCTCATAGGATCTGAAGGGGAAAGGCAGGGCAGTTGCTCATGTTTATAGGTACATTGTGCTGGAGGACAGTGTGGAAAGTGAGTGAAAAGCCCTGAATAGAGGGGACAGTGCTGAAAAATTGTCAGACCACTTATGTGTAATTTTTTTGAGATGGAGAAAGAAGGGTGTGTAATAACCCTGGTGGGGGGGAAAAAGCATGAACCTGATGTGACAAAACAGAGACCTAGCATAAAAGATTTTAGGAGATGGTGACACCACGTAAAATGAGGCTACAAAACCCAAGTCAAGTACTTGCCTTCAAACTAGAGATGACTGAGGGGAGATAGGGATAATGTTGATTTAGAGGAGGTTTTATCAGACTTGAACTTCTAATATCAAGTGGCTTTAATAAACTGACAGTCTAGATGTGGTCTAGAAAAGGCAGTCTATGGGCCAAGGGATGTCAAAAATTTTATTGAGTGGGAGTAATTTGTTTGGTATAGGCTGGGGTGATATTTTCAGAAATATGCAAGACCCTCTGGAATATTTTACTCCGATCTTAGATGAGCTAGTGATGAAAAAAGTGATGGTGTTTGGGTACAAGTCAGTGTGAAGGCCAGATGACAACAGCCTGTAAGAGGGAAGGTTTGAGAGATGCGGAAGTACTGTGGTGACAGGGCTGAGCAGATACTTAAAAGTACTACACAGAGATGCAGACATTCCTAGGTCATGGCCCTGAAGGAATGGAGATGGAGAACACTCTCTTTATAGAGACTATGCCAGATGGTGGATTCCTTAACTTTTTTCAAAAGGACAGTGGTTTGGATCAGAGCCAGAAGTTTTTGGTGCTAAGCTCTCATTTCTTCTTTTTGGTACCATGAGTGAAAGATAACAAGTCCCTTTTCAGTCCCAGTGAGTGTAAAAGAACTGCTGGCTTCAGACAGCATTTGCAGGTTTCTGTCAGTTCTTAAAAAAGGAAGAAAGAAAATCGAAATCTATCAGTTCTCACTGTCTGGCTGTAATGCTGCTTCCTTCCTTCTTTCTGAATCTGTAGATGAGGAGATTGAAAGGAGCAGCTATGGATCACCTGGTAACAGCCATGCAGAACCTTGCTGCTCTCTCACCCCATTTATTTCCTAGGTGCCCTGTGGGGTATGCTGGAAATTGAGAACAGAGGATCAGAGAAACCCACCTTCTGGCTGGGAGCTGCTCACAATGAGCAGGGTGAGGAGTGCTAGCCAGAGTGCTTCTCTGTAATCTGCCTGCTGTTTTAAGATGAGGCAGCTGAAATCAGGATTGTCAGGGAGACAGCTAATGCCTGAGGCAAATGTCTGAGGATTTGCTGCAAGCTGGAGGACTGTAAGTCTCCTTTTCAGAATCCACTGCCTGGGTCCTACCTCCTGTGACAGGGGCCTCCCAAGTCCTCTTCAGAGAACGTGGCAAAATTTGCTTATTTTAAGATGCCACTGCTGAGTGCAGGAACTGTGTACAGCTTAGAGCACTCATTTGAGGTGTGAGAGGTCTGAGTTAATTTCGCTTGTCAGCCTGGGCATACAAGTCTGCATCTTCCAGCTGTCTGAAGAGTTGCGCTTGTTGCCAACTGAGATGAGACTGAGATGAGGAGTGGTGTCATATTTACCTGCTGCTCAGAACTGAACGCCTTTTACAGTAGAGACCACAAGTTCTTGAGACAAGCAAAAAAAGCAAGTGAGGAGGAGGCTCTTGCACCATAGCCCACTGGTAAAAACCCACAGGCAGAGCAGAGAGTTGCAGGTTCCAGCTCCAGCATCTTTAAAGTATGAGCATTTTACAGTAAACAGACCATGGATAATACCGTGAAATAATTTTCAGCCATGACTGCATTTTGTAACTGTTCCAGGTTGGCTAAATTACCATTATCAGGCTCTTTCACAGCATCTAAGCCCTGATTTCTTTGGATTCTTGTGTTGTACAAGGAGGCACTGGACATCTGACTGCTTGGGCTGGACTCCTGTGATCCTGTGACAGGAGCAGACAGGTCAGGTGGGCAGGCACTGTGGTCCTTAGTTAGATGACAGAAATTGATGTAGACAGCACCACAGTCTCCCAAAACACAAGAACTGTTAGGTGTATACCAGGGGAGAGGAGATCATCTGTTTAGAAAGGCACTCAAGGGTAGAGACTGTCCAGCATACTCTTACAATGAATTACTGAGCAGTGTTTTTCATATGGGAGTTTAGTTATGGGAGGCACTCTGAGTGAATGACTGTGAATAAAGAGTGTAACAAGGAGTGGGAGAGAGCAAAGTAAACCCAGTGGCCTTCATAAGAGGGAAAGAATTTATTTCCTAGGTGAAACTGTACAAAGGGCTCAAATGCCAATTTTCCCACCTTGCAAAGACAGGCAGTGTAAATTGTGAGGTTTTCATTGACCTCAAAACCAGGAAGGAACCAACCAAGACGTGGGAGCTGCATGAAATGTCTAAGGATGAATGTAAGTGAATGTAGCACAAGGATGTAGGTACAAAATTAGAAAGGTCAAGGCACAAAATAAGATGCAACTAGCAAGAGAAATTGAGAACTACAGTAAATAATTTTTAGGATGTCAAAGTCTTTGCTTCACTTTCCCAAAAGAAACTCACATGGTAGCTGGCTTGGTATAAAATGCTTCTTGACTAAAAATAATGTAACTATTTGGACCTCTGTGTCATCCTCAAGTGAAAGTTGATACTGTGGACTCTTCTTTGTGCCACTTGGCATTTATACCACACCAGAATTTTGAATTTACTACTTGCATTTTGGCCCAACTAGTGCTAACCATGGTTATTTGCAATGCTGTCTCTGCCTGCTTTACATTTTTCATATCTGACACGCAGTGTGCTTCCCAGAGGAGGTCTTTTAATCTCATCCTTCACCGTCAAGCTGTTCAAAGTTTTCTCTAGTCTGTGCACAAAGAACCCACTGAGCTGCTCCTTCCCCCAGCATCAGTAGGATTTTCCAGCATAAATCTCTCATCTATCAATGGATTAACATGCTTAAAATGCAACTCGCAGAGTGGATTAAAGAGCTTGGGCATGGGTAATAAGATACAGTAGCTTTCACAGCAGTAATGCCAATGCCGATCCATGCAGGACATTGGTCACTGACTGGGAGTTACTGCTTGGACTGCATTGGCTGGATATGGTCACAAACTCGCTTTGTGGATTTCTCTCTGGGCAGGATGGGAAAACAGTGAATGAAGTGAGCTGTGCAAACAGTGCCTTCCATTTCAGGGAGTAGAAAGATATGAATCCAGGTTTAACTTGGACAGTTTTTAAGATGTTTGCTAGAAAAAAATTACGGTGCAGTGGGATTTACTGTTTTGTCTTTTTAAAGAAAAGGGATAATGGGGGGGGTGGGGGTGGGGGAACAAAAATCCCAATATTATATTTATTATTCATCATTTTCTTCTAATAAGAATAATGTTTGCAGTAATAGTTATAACTTTGTTCAGTTCTTGGATAGCATGGTCCAGGGTACTGATTGGTGTCCTCTGGTTATCTTTTTGGGACAGGACTAGTCTGCACACACACACACACACACACACACACGTGGATTTTGTTCCATTTTTAAAACAAAATCCTGCTCTTTTTTTTTTAGTATTTAAGAGCCTGAATGTACGTGTCACAGTACTAAGCACATCAACATTTTTTTCTTTGAGAGTATATTGCTCCCATTACAGAGCTAATGTGGTTGGACCCCCTTGAGAAGGGAGCAACTTAGAAAAATGAGTCACAGTTTATTTCCAGACCTTGAAGTGATGGGCATGTGGGTTTTTCCCCTCTGAATTTTTGAAGCCATTTGTCAAAGAAAATAAGCTTTTGCCTTGGTTAAAAAAAAGAAACAATCGTGTGGCAAAACACTTTAACAGTTCAAGTAAGGGCCAGAGAAAGTACAACCCATATGAAAGGTCAGGTTTTTTAGTAATGCAGTGTGGTGATGTGTAGTGTCCTAAAATAGACTTCTGCATCTGGAAAATACATCTGTTAAGTAGAGCAATTAGTGATTATGTATTGGGTTGTTTTTAAAATAACTCAGATGTTTTCCTGCAAGGCTGTTACCAAGGTTATTGGTTATGATGGTTCTATTTCTTTTTGTCTTCCTTCTTCCCTGAAAACATTACCAAGCAAAATTGATAGCAGAAACCAGAACTTACTCAGTAAATTAGTATAGTGAAATGGAGACTGTCTAGCATCATGGCAGTTTTGAACAAAAGAGGATCTCATTCTCCTTCCTGTGCTAGTAATTAGCTCTCCTGCTTCAGCTGAAGCCCTTTTTCATACAGCAGTTTTCTCATCTATGTTAAAGTGTTTGCATGGGTCGATGGATTTTTGTAGCTGACCTCATGGCAGCTGTGTGAATGTTGACTTTTTTAGTTCCGTGAGCTTCCCTAAACTTCTACTCTTCCCATGTAGTTTTAGTTCTTTGATTTTTATTGTGGAAATGAACTTGGGGAAGTAAGGATTTGGTGTCCAGGGATGGGTATTGTGAAAAGGATCTTTGAGCATGTAGAGAATGCAGGAGGAGAAGCACAGTGTATGCAGGGCAGACCTGACAGCTGGTAGGAAGGTTTAATGGGTGAGGGGCCAAGGGTCTTGCATGTCGATGCATGGTAGCCAGATCCAAACAGATGCTGTTTGATCCAGGATTCAAGTGGTAATAACTGTATAGCCAACTTGAGAGCTGAGATAGTCCCTTCTAGGGCTGGAACTTCTGAAAGAGTGTGTCCCCAGCACAGGAAGGATATTCACTTGTTGGAGGAAGTCCAGAGGAAGGCCAACAAGATGGTTAGAGGGATGGAGCACCTCTCCTATGAGGAAAGGCTGAAAAAACTGGGATTGTTCAGCCTGGAGAAGAGAAGGCTTTGTGGTGACCTAATAGCAGTACCTTCCAGTACCTGAAGGGAGCCTACAAGAAAGATGGTAGGGGACTTTTTACAAGAGCATGTAGTGACAGGACAAATGGGGAGTGGATTCAAACTGAAAGAAAGTAGGTTTAGATTAGATATTGGAAAAAATCTTTACTGTGAGGGCGGTGAGGCACTGGCACAGGTTTCCCAGAGAAGCTGTGGATGCTCCACCCCTGGCAGTGCTCAAGGCCCAGGTTGGATAGGGCTCTGACCAACTGTGTCTAATGGAAGGTGTTCCTGCCCATGGCAGGGTGTTGAAATGAGATGATCTTTAAGGTCCCTTCCAACCCAAGACATTCTGTGATTTTATGTGTTCTTCCCTATAGCTGTCACTAGTTACTGGTTTTCAGTGTTGGTCTGAGACAGTACCTGTTGAACACTGTGTCCAAGTTGAATGACTCCTGCTGTAAAGGAAAAGGAAATTTTCTACTCAGCATGTTCGAATGTGAGAGCTCTGAATTGAAATGAAACACTTGCCTTCTTGAGGATTGAAGTGCTTTAGGTGTTTATGAGAACATTTTAGAACGTTTGAAGAAATAATCTGGTAAAAGCAGTTATGTTTTAATCAAAACACATCAGTAGCTCTCCTTTTCTAGATTGGAGGATGCTTTTTTAAATGGTCTGAGACCTCACTGACTTTTGTTTCTCCTAACCCTATTTTCTTCTGTTGTTCACTGTTCTGGCCCCATTGTGTGCCAAAGGCCTCTGTCCCAGAGAGCATTTCTTGCAAATGTAATGGTTGCGTAGTGTCAGATTTGTGTCAGGCCATTTGCTTGGTATTTCTCCTGAAGCTGACAAAAGTAGTGTAAATTTACTCTGTTATGCCTCTTGCTTTGTTATGTTGTGCAGATGTAGCTCGGGCAAAGTGAAAGAAATGGGAGTTTTGAATGTCTCTTAGTCCTTCTACTTTGTCAGAGGTTCCTGTTGACTCTCCTTCTCCCCAGAAAATGCAGTAGAGATAAACTAAAATGGGTAAAGATTTTCCTGTCGTGGTTGTCTTTGGCCTTCCTTTTTCTGCTTGATCCTGTTTTGTTTTTCCTTCACCTTTTGCAAAGCTCCAGAGATGCATGATACTCATGTCTTGTGTCCCTGAATTCTGAAGCCAAGGAGCTACTAGCATAAAATACTGAAAGTCAGCATTTACATTGATAGTGGTTTTGCCACAAGTTATTTCATTGAGTTCTGGGTGATGGCTGACAGTGCTACAGGTTGGGTATGGCTCCTGGATAGTTTTGCCTTCCTCTTTGTGTGGCAAAGTAAAAAGTAAAATGATTCAGTTGGGTGCAGTCAGTAGGTGTCCTGAGGAATGTGTTCGTCAAGTACAAAAAAGAGGATGAGGATTTGATAAGGATAGTCTGAGGGCCAGACTGATAATAATATGGAGGTGTGAAAAGATACAGAAAAATGAAACAATTACTTGGAATGTATATGTATCCTTAGGCAGCCAAGTGCCTGTATTCCCATTTCACTGAATTTGCTTTTAGTGGTAGTGGAGGTAAATATCTTCATTGCCTGAATTAGCAATAGGACTTTTTTTGTAGCTTTCTCTATTAGTTCTGAGGTGGCAGGGACAGAAATCTAGTGATGTGCTGTGTGTTGCATGTGTTTGGGCTGGTTGTAATAACCCTGTTAGGACAGTGGTTCTTGGTAGTTAACAGAGTCCAGTTGGTCTGAAGTAGATATTTTTAACTTAGGGTGCTTTTAAGAAAGGAAGGCAGGAAACCTACAGCTATTGTTGCTGATAGTGAAAACCGCCTCAAAATAAATAAATGCTAAGAAGCTTTTTATCTTTTTAACAGCAAAGGTATTTATTGACAACGTTGGAGGCAAGCCAGTTCATATTGGGCAAAAATTGCCTAACTTATTTGTGTAAAATAAGCCACTTGTACAGTATTGAGTTTATCTAATTTTCATATTAATGACTGGGTGAAATCTTGGCCAGAGCTATCCTTTTGGCTTGAAATTTGGGTAGTGGTCTCCTGACTTCATCCCTCAGGTGGTCTTGAAGTGTCTTTATCACTGTTGGACTTGTGCCTTTTCTTTGTTCAATGACATGACCTGTCAAACTTATAAAATCTTGGCTTTAACTCTACAAAATCTTGGATCTTTACCATTTCATCTTATTGAAGTGTCTAGCTTACCTTAATTTATGGCTGGTCTCTGTAATTCTAGACCAGTGTGTACCAGACAAAGTGACTCCATCAACTTCATGCTGTTTCATGAGTTAAGCGGCCTTGCTATGTAAACAGCATTCTGCAAAGCAGAATTAGAAATTTCACAAAACTAGGGTTTTTGGTCTCTTTTCTTTCAGTTGCATTCTTATTATTAAAAATGATGATATTATTTTGTTATACAGTCAATGGTTATGGGGTTGTATATTTTATTAGTCATCAATAAGACACCTGCATATCTTCCAGTGGGACACTGCTCACATGGCCAAGCAGATGCCATGGTTGGTTTGTTCTTTTTCTCCTGCTCTCAACAGAGGATGTTGTGTTTTGTGGTACAGCAGTTTGTTCTGATGGATGTAGAAATGGGTGTGTACCATGTAGTCATTGGCAAAGGTGAGAGCAAAGCACATTTTGCCTTGGAGTGAAAAGTGGTGATGTCTGTGGGAGGCCTTTTTCCAGGGTGGAATCTTGCCACAGTCTTGTACCTGCCTTGGTAAAACTGTACCCCCTGCACGTGGCAGCTAGCCCTTCACTGCTGGCAGCTGCACAGCACCAGGGAACAGAGATGTAAATTTGAGGTGACCTTCTAAGGAGCTTGGATTGAGGCAGTTTGAAGGTTAGAGATAATGACCTAAGAGAAGAACACTTATGTTGCTGTGCTTGGGGCTGTTCTTAGTATTGCTAAGTTTTTTGTGAAATGTTCCTTATGCCAGCTCCACTAGAGTGATATCCAGAGTCCTTCATGAAGGTATTTTTAAAATGCTTCTTTTTAAAAAGTCAGTTTTTTATACATATTTTGCTGGTTCACAAGGCTTTTATTGTTTCCTTATTGAACAACCCCCCAAAATATTTCTGAAATCAATACTCTTATTCTTTATTTCTCATGTTGTTTTTGTGTTTGATTTTTTTTGGTGTTTGGTTGCTTGGTTTTCATTTTTTTAATCCTTTCCCACATTATCTACCATCCCCTACCTCCAGACTGACTGTGACTCCCTCATGCTTCCCACTTCTCAATTCCAGCCTGATTAACTTTGAGTTGGTTGAGAAAACATATTTGATTCTTCTTCCATTCCTGTTCTGTTGCAGATTTTGACTTGAACTATTTTTGGCATTGGAGCAAGTTTACAGACTACGTGCAGTGTGTCCTCACCTTCACTGGTGTGACTGGCTACATCACTTACCTCTGGCTGGACTCGTCTCTCTTTGTGGAGACGCTGGGGTTCCTTGCAGTGTTCACTGAGGCCATGCTGGGCGTTCCCCAGCTCTACCGCAACTACCAGAACAGATCTACAGAAGGAATGAGGTACCGTATTTGTCTTATGTAAAGCAGGTTGGTGTGTGTGTGTTGCTGTAGGTTGCCTGTGTAGTGTTGCAATACTTTTCCAGGAAGGACAATGTCACATTTCTTATTTTTACTTTGAAAATACAGCAGCGGTCAGAGTAGACCCTCTGTCAGTAGGAGCTGGTGCAGTGCTGCTGAAGGCAGAAGGGAGCTCCATTACATCGCTGACGTCTGACCCATTATCCAAGTCCAGCTGTAGAGTTCCAATGTGAAACGGTTTTTAGTGAAATAAACATGCAAAACTACTGCTGTTGCCATTAGCAACATTGTGCAGTTCAAGCTGTGCTACACTGGCAGTTAGAAATGGACTAAAGAGATCTTACATATCAAAAGTAATAAAGAGGATCAAAGTATTCTCAGCCTGCAGCAAAAAACAATCAGTGTAACTCATATATTAGCTCACCACTTTTTCTCACATATCTACTCAATTTTTTCATAATCCATTATTACATCTGTAGCAAATGACACGAGTATTTATTTTTGTGTTAAAACTTGAAGCTGACATTTAAGAAAGCTCAAATGAGATGTTTACAGTCATGACTAGGAAACCCTCTGTAAAAAAGTGTGGGACAGAAAACTTTAATCTTGTGCCCACTCTTGGGGTGTTAAATTAGATTATTTTTTCATACTGTTTACTGGATAACTCAGTGATAACATGAAGATTTCCAAATTGCAAAGGCAACTTTTTGAGAGAGAAAACCTTCATGGCAGTGCATCAGTGCACTGGTCTGTAGAAAAAGTACAGCAGCAAATTCAGTTCTCAGTGCTGTGATCATTTGTGACTGTAACTGTCTTTTCTTTCATTGTTTTGTAATGATGTCTTTTTCATTGCTTTAAAATCTGCTGGGATAATTTATACTTTGGTCAAAACAAGTGACTACTCACTGCCACACCCAAACCAAAGCAATTCTGTCCTCTGTATGTTCACATTGTTCCCTTTACTTGTTTGGCTTGAGCATGCTTATATTAGGTACACTTAAGTTCTTTACTAGCTTGAAATGTTGGTGAAGGAATGTTCAGAAATTTACTTTGATGCTTAAAGCATTTTCTAAGTGGGAGCCCCTTTGGTACAGAATGAGTCAGGATTTACTTCCAAAATATTGGGGTTATTTTTCAAACACACATTGCCTTGGAAAATTCTGTACCTGTGATATCCAGAAGGCAACTTACCTACTAGACCTTCTTTATGCTCTGGTTTGGCTTTTCTCTTTCTATTTTTTATCTGTGAATCATAATGCCATATTATGATAACCACTGCCAGGTAGTGTTTTACTTTTCCTTAACTCCTTTCTGGGGACTTGAGTTTCAGTTTTCCAATTTCCTGTATATCCTATTTAGCTAAAAAAGAAAAAAAACCCCTTGTTCTTCAGAACAAGAGTTTCTTTGTAAAACATTAGGCATGGAATTACCAAATTCTCATATAAAACTGCTTAGCAAAAGTGCTGTGTTCAGTCAAGGTAAACTAGCATAAAAGCTCATGCTCCCTTGCCATTGAACACAACTGGGTCAAGGATAGCCACCCTCCTTATCAGTTGTGCCCAGAGGTTTTCCAGAGTGCATTCCCCTCTCTGGTTCCAGTCTTGAAGCAGTACTTTGTAAGGCACTGAACACTGGTCAGTCTGGGGTCTGATGGGACAATGCATAGCTTTATGCTGCTGTACTGCAGTTGGAATATGTTCATAAAAATGCACGTGTTAGCTGAATTGCAGTTTTATGTATGTTGCAGGTACCACATACAGTTTCTAGTACTATGCAATCCTGAATTGACTAGATGGTCTCTAGGCATTACTGGACTGTTCCTGCTGTGAGTGACTTGTGCTGCTGGTGTATTGCCTTCTGTTGAAGGAGCTGTTGGAAATATTTCTTCTGAACTTCGCTTCCCATGCCTGCTTCTCTGTCTAAAAGCACATCAGAGAAGAGATCCCAATCACAGAAGCACTGAAGAGGCATGTAACAGTTCAGCCCGGCTCTTAGGACTAAGTTTGTGAACTTGCATGGGTGTTTACCAGGGTGGGTCTGGCTGATGCCCACTGCTCTGCGCAGTTATTTACTGCTCAGTGCAGAAATAGCATGCGTGCGGATGGTTGCACTGTAAGAAACAATCACACTGGGCATCAGATGGGCCAGAATGGCTGGCTGCCAGCCATGCTGTTAGCAAGCCTCAGTGGCAAAGTAAAAGAGACAAGTTTCAAGTGTCTTCGTGACTTTAGGCTTAATGGGGAGAGCAGTGAGAATTAAGCTGTTCTATTTAGTGACCTTTGGGACAATCATCACATCCTAGCTGAAGGTGGTTACTTCATAAACCACAGTAATTCAGACATCTGTGGTGCATGAGTGGCGTCTGTGTTCCTGATAGAGATCACAACCTTTACTGCTGTCAGAGGACGGGTTGTTTGGAGGTCCTCATGGCTTGGCTGAGAAAAGCAGTAACATGCATCTGTCTCTGAACTGGGACAGAATGGGACAAAGCAGCTGATATATTTAGCAAGTCTTTTTTAGCAAATAATTTCTTTCATGAACATAAACTGACATACAGTTGCAGAACAAGGTTACAGTATGTGGCCACATCTGACCAGGTTATTGTGCCAGACTCCTCTGATACTGTTTTGTTTCTGAAAAGAGGTAGCACCACTCCCCCCACTGCACTTCCTCCCCAACAGCCCCTGTTAAAATGAGAAGTTGAGGACATCTCATACTTGAGGTAGCAGTCATTTCCTGATAAACAGAACTGGAGACCAGGGCCATGAGAGGACAGGTGGCTGTGGTGGCTGGCAGGAGACCCATCAGGAGTCTGTTGTGAAGAGGGTCCTATCATCTCACCTCTCTATTTCCGCCTGCTACTGCCCGAAATGTCCCCTACTGAAAATGGCCTCTGTGTCTGAGGTAAGGATCCAGAGGGCATCTGCAGCTTAGTCAGTTATGTTTATTGTAATAGAGCATGGCTGGAGTGAAGGAATCACATGGTTTGTAGTGCTCCTGAGTCTGCTGGTTCTTTGATATCTGTGCTCTGCTGGATAGAGCTCCTCACATTTTTATGTCTTCATTTCTCCCTTCTTCTTTCATTTTTCTTCTTTTTGTGGCAATATGACTACTAGCTTCATCCCCTTTTCTGAGAGAGTGGAGACCAAAGGAGAAGTTGGAAAGAGATGGAAACAATAAAATTAGAAAGGAGTGCATGCGTGCTGAGTAACAGTTTTTGTGGAGGGAAGGTAGGATAGTATGTCCTGGTGGGCTGGTGATTGGTGGGTGGAAGTTTTCCTATGATTAAGTAAACAACTAAGCTAGTCAAAGGAACAGAAATTTTCATTATGTTCTCTTTGACAATTCACCTGATTACATTTGGAATTAGTACTTCATGGAAACTTTGAGCTCTGTTCAAGTGTTTTAAGTGCTTTTTAAAGGTTGCAAACATAAATAGTATAGTCATAGTTCTATAAATTATGGTACTAACCTTGACAGAAGTGCTTTTGTAATGAATTGTGTTCATACCTATCAAAGAAATAATCACTTAATCTCAATTCTGTTCAAGAACAAAACTGGTTCTGTCAGGTCGTCTTGTAAAAAAATAATTTACTGACTAATTATTGGGATGGATTAGAATATTATGATTGTGTTAGAGAAAGGAAAAAACCAGCCTCAGGGTTTAAGAGATTTAGAATATGGGAGGCATCCTGTTATATGAGAAAAAAAGCCATTAAAGGTTAAAAGAGTGCTCATCACTCCTAAATTTTCTTTATGTGGCAAAATATTTCAAAACTTGACACTTCCCCTCTCCCACCTTTCAGGAGTCACAGATGACTCTGTACAGTTGGGTCTGATGGTCCTCATCAACTGCTTTTGCTTTGTGACAGAAGCCATACAGAGAAGAACTTACTCTGTCACTTTGTTTGTGTCCCCACTCCTAAGATGCTTGCCTCCCAGTCACTTTCTAATAAACTGCAGTTTTGAGAAAAGGCAGTGTTCAGTCTAAGGCAGTGGAGAGGGAAGGGGGTTGGCTCTGGATCTGGCAGCAGCACTGCTGCACACACAGGTAGGGACCTGCTGGTCAGTGCATTGGGAGAATCATGTCCTTGTGGGAACAACAGCTTTTGTGGAGCTCCTGTAGGGGGGAAGTCTGTGCTTTTATGCAAGGGTGGGAAAAGCCTCTGAGGGAGGCATGGATTCCTACAGGCCCTGCTGTTGTCATTCACTCATCATAGTCCCACCAGACCTCCCTCCACCAGAGAAGGAGGATGGAGGATGTTCATCTGTAGGTTTGCGACCAAGCTGTAGGTGTGTGGTCCTACCCAAGGATGAGCTAACCCTGGGACTACACAAAGGTTGATTTGCTCCAGGATAGTTTGTTGTATGGCATTCCTGTCTGCTCCCCCTGTCCTGCTCCAGAAAAAATAACATTGTTGAAATTTTTTTGCAAAATCTTGTCAAAATCACCTGGCAGTAACTCCTGTTGACTGCCAACTTCTGCTCCAACCCCGTGGAGCAGCTGGGTTTTTTCAGTCAGTGCCTGGAGTTCAGAGCTGCTGCATGGAAGAATCTCCCCAGGTCTAAGAAAGAGGTCTGGCAGTAGGACTGAGCTGGGCTGCACATCTTGAAGTCTCAGAAGCCACAGTCCATTGGATGTGCCCATCGATTGTTAGCATAGAAACATCTGGGTTCAATTAAGTGACGTCCTTTTGCAGCAGTTGTTGAGATCCTGATGTTCGCTGTTGTCTCTTCCCTGGCTGCACTCTGGGCACAGCATGGCACTTGCTGTGCCTGGCTCAGGCTGCATGAGCAGCTGCAGGGTTGGAAAGATGCAACCAGGGAAGGGCTGTGTTGTCCCTCTGTGAGCTGTTTCCCAGGTCTCTCTTGCAGATCATGGGCAGTTTTCAGTCTGCTTGAAAGGAACCTCCTTTATGCACAACTTTCTCTGTCACATTTGTCTGATGTTGGGTCAGAGGCTGAAAACTTTGCTGCTTGGAGACAACACAGTCAATGACTTGCTTGTGTGTTGATAGGAGCCTGTCTTGAGAAATGCAGCCTGAAAAGGCTGAATGAGGGTTATAAGTAATTCACTCAATCAGGTTACTGTGCTATGAAATAAAGGAAATATTAATTTAGTCCCTGCCATGGCTGTACTGGGTCACTCACACTGATTATCCTGTTTTAAAAAGCACAAATCACTGAAGGAGAAACAATTGGCATTTATTGTCTCAGAAGCTACTGGAGTCCAGAGCTGCAGGTTTTATAAATTCTTTTCCATTCATAAACATTTTACAAGGTGCAATGCCATTTTGAGCTAGTTCTGAGCGAGTGTTTATCTGAAATGTGTCCAGTGAAATGAGTGTGGTGTATGAAGAAGTATGAAAGAAATAAATTACATTAAATGTATTCTATTATACATATATATTTAATATATTATTTCCTCTTTCCCTCTATAGATAATGTTAAAACCACTAGAAGACAGTATTTCTTAGGGAGATAAAATTTTGTTGCAGGGTGCTTTTGTTTAGTACTGCTCTACAGCTTTTTCCTTTATGACACATGCTGCTTTTTATATCATTTTTAAGATAAACTTTTGACTTCTGAGAACAGTGTTTGTCCCAGAGACAAACCCTGGCTTTATTCCAACCCTGTGAAGATTAATGAATGCTGCTAGATTTTTCTGCCTCTGTGGGATTAGTCAGGTGCTGTGATGAACAGATGTGCAAGGCCTCATCAGGACAGGCTAACCAATGTCTGACCACCTTCTCTAGTGAGATTTGAGGTTTAAGGAGATTGGGTAAGTGCTCTAAACATGTCACTAGTGTGGTTTCTTGGGACTTTCTAGCCTGTGAGGGAACTTTTTTATTTGTGAATAAGTGAAACAGCTCCAGTGAGTTACTTCCTTTGGAGTCATGCTGTTTAAAAGAAAACAAAACCCTAAGTGACAGAGAAGTAGCAAGAGTTGTGGATGTTTCTTCTCAGGCACCAACTATGCATTAGCTTTTTAAGAATAAATTTAGTTCCACTGAAAAGAGGTGTTAGAGGCAAGACACATCTATTTTGGCAACTTTGTTACATATCTGTGCTTCTTTGGGGAGGCTCAGTAAAGGAGTGAGAGAAATTAATTGGAAAAGGACTTTCAAAATGCTAAAAAGAGGGAAAGTTAAAAGAGGATGATGCAGGTGATGGATGTTGAATGTTAGGATATTAAATGTTAGAGTTCTCTTCCCCCCCTCCCCGCCCCGCTTCTGTTTCTTACTGTCAGAAATTGCATGAATGAGAGCAAAATCAAAGAAATAGGAGTAGGGATAATGGATGCATATGTCAGAGGTTTCCTTTTCTAAGTATGCCACATCCACAGAGGAGACACTGGCCAGTACAGTTGTGAGCTGAGTCAATAGTACATTGTGTCCAGTCTGGGACTAGCACCAAGGAAGATGCAGAATAGAAAGAGAGCTGTTTCTCTCAGACTTTGGAATTGTACCCTCCAGGTGCTGATTAAGCAGTGTCTACTGTTATTCTTAAAATAGCTGCTTTATATGTTAAACAGAGAAGATGGAAGAGGGGTATGTGATTTGAGGGCCATTTAGTTAAAAATGAATAAACAAACAAAAAACCCTCAGAATAGCTTTGTGGGTTCAAATCATCTGACCCAACTAGGAAGCAGGTTTTTATTGCAGAAAGCATTGTGTAGACAGTCATATGAGACTGAGCTATAAAATAGAAAGTAGTTTGTGACTAGGAACTAAAAGGTAAAATCTTGGACCCTGGCAAATAGAGAAATCAAGGTCTTAAGTGTGAGCCAGAATGTAATGGGTAAATGTAAAATCATTAGCACTACTTAAAAGTAGTTTGTACTTTACACTGAATGGCTCATTCCTTAGTTTCACTCTCTTTCCTATTGCACTAAGTTAATCAAAACTGTCTGTCAATGTGCTTACAAATTGCCTTTTTTTAAACTGTGCTTATCATTTATTCACTGTAATTTCATGATGGTATTCTTTTGTTTTCCTAAATGCTCTCTCTACCCAGATTTTAATTTTGTCTCCGAGTCTACAAAAATTGTTGTCATTGCTTCTCACGCTCCAGCCAGCAATTCATACAATTTTCTAGGGAATTTTCACTTGTTTCATTGTTTTACTTCAGTGACATTTCTTTATTCTGCTACTGTGGCACTAATCAGCAGCTTGCTATTGTCCTTTATTGTAGCCTTTACATGAAATATTCTGAGGTTTCCCATTTCTGGATTTTGCATAAACATCTAAGCTTGCAAGAGCTGGGGGAGTAGTCAGTAAACACTTTTCATGACTGGATAGACCAGGTTTTTGCACAACTGTAAGGCTTGCTTCTCTCTCCCTTAACCTTTTCATTTGCGGTTCTAATAGACTCAGGAAAATCAGATCCCCTTCCCAAATCTGCCTGTTTTCAAGTTAAGAGACTGAAGAAAATAGTCTGTAGTCCTCAGAAGATTTCTAGTTTCTTTTTCCTTGGAAGTGTTGCTACATCAGGAAAGTAAACAGACTTGGTCTCAGTGCCCTCAGGATGAGAGCAGAGTCCTGTTAGCATGTGAACAGATAAACTGAAAGTTTTGTTCTGATCCCAGGAAGCAAATGGATTCTCTCCTGTTCTTCAGACCCTCTTTCACTTTTAGCAGACCTGTGATCAATGCCCCAGGTTCCAGGACCTTCACTTTCTGCTTGACTTTCTGCAGGTATGTGGCCTCTGGGTTGCTGTGCTGGGGTCAGCACTTCATTCACCTCTATGCTCGTCTGCTGTGTCTCCCCAGAGCTGTTCTCTCAGGACCTGCAGCAGCACAGTATGAGGCTCCAAGACAGTTCTTTGTGCCCTGTGCATTCAACACATCTGAGAATTTCAGGAACTGAAGTAAGGTGCAAGTGGAAAAATCCAGGAGGCAGACCTTTCTTCCCTCATCCTCCCAGCACTTCTGACAGTATGAGCAGCAGTATCCACTTCCCTTAAGCATCTCTAAGGTTGTAGCACAGTGTGGACTGCTAAAGCTCTTGCACATACTGAACCTCTTCTCTTCCCTTGGCACCTCATCCCATCAGTTCAAAAAGTAAATTCAAAGCAAATGACTTCAAACCAAAAGCATTCATCTTTTACAAATAGTTCAAGGGTTCTATACTGTAATAGGAATAAAGCTCTGCGGTCATGTTTAATGAGTGTTCTCTTCAGTTGGTACTTTTCTCTGTGCCCTGAAAATCTGAATTACAATAGAAAATTTATTGTACTTCTGTTGCAAAACCATTCCTTTAAGTTTGTGTCGTCCATTTTCTGCTGGCAAGGAAGTGTCATGCAAGGTGTTTTGCATAGTTAAGGTCAGGTCAAGGCACAAAAGGTCAGAATTGAGCTTGTCTTCATGGTGCCTGAGAGATGAAAATTTTCTAAATATTTCTTTTTCCTCTGTTATGCAACAAATTTGGGAACAAAAGTGCAATTCTTGAAATTCCAGCACTTGTATTGTTTTGCCAGAGTTCACCACAGGCAGTTGTGTGAGTGGGATAACTTACCTGCTTTTGTGGTTGTGGAATTGTCTCCCTCAGTGCAGTAGGACCGAATGGGATTAGAAATATGGAATGGAAGTAAACTGAGATTCAAGCTTGAAGAAATATAAGTTGAAATGCAAGGGTGCAAATATCCATAATGGTAATACTGACTGTGGTGAAGATCTGTAAAGTGAGCGGAGTGGTGAGTAATTTAAGTAGTTACTAGATGAGCCAGAACAGCAGAAAAAAAGAGCTTGAAAGAAAGGACCTTAGGCCAGAAAATGACTTTGCAGGATGGTCCAAAAGGGCTATTAAGAAGACTTGGATAGAGAATGGGAACTGGGCAGATCCAGGTGGGTCAACTATAGAGATTTACTGTTTCAGATTTGACCTGTAATGGTGCATTTGATCCCCTGCTCTTCAGACACAGAGGGGCAAGGAAACAGAGCAAGAGTGGGAAGTGCAGAGGCTTGCATTCTGAATATCTGCCCAAAAACAGACAGTGGAGGAAGTACTTGTAGCATTCTTGAGTGAGATGTAGAAATAAACAGAACTTGATGTCAGAAAAAGCTGTTTCAACAAGGCCTAAAGGTAGGATTTTAATTTGTTCTGGGAGGGTTGGCTGGGAGTGATGTATGTCCACATCACGTAAGGGAATGGAATTATATGCCAGCCAGATGTCCTGGCATTGTCAGGCAAGCTTTCAGGGCAGTTGTGGAACCTTGTCACTTCAGACACTAAGTCTTGTATTAGAGAATCTCCTAAAACATAGTGTGAAAATGAGCAGATTGCAAGAGCGTGGCAGTGACGATAGTCATGGGGATGTCTGTCCTTGTTGAACTGCAAAGACCCTACTTGGGCTGAAATCTTAATACTTGTTTCGTGCCATTGTGTGCGGGATGTGATTGTGATGCTTTTATTTCCTCCCTACAGCATTCAGTTCTGTCTACAGCAGGGCTTTAAAGCACTTCAAAGTTCTGCAACCACTGTGGGTCAGTGGTAATGCTGCGCGTGGGAAGTGACTCAGAAGGGGTTAGTTTATGGTGGCACCTGCTGACAAAGCACAGCCTTCCCGTTGGGCCTTGCATTGAGAAACAGAACACAAGTGTGTGGTGTGTCACTGTCACCATTAACTTCACTTCTGTACCTCTGTCTGCACACGTGCATGTGGAAAGGGGAAACCTGGCATTTCATATGAAGAATTAGGTGCTGACATACCATCATATAGAGCTTGCAAGGAGTTATTTCATAGAATCAGTAAGGTTGGAAAAGACCTCTAAGATCACCGAGTCCAACCATTAACATAGCGCTGCCAAGTCCACCATTATTTTGTTATAATGGTAAGGTGTTCTGGAGAAGAATGCAAGCTTTGTTTCTTGCAAAAATATTAACCTTATTTTCAGGCACTCAACTTTCTCCCTGAGCGATCACTTTTATTTTATATACTAGTGTGTTTGGAGGTTTCATTTCTCTGGTGTTTTCTTAGAAAGTGAGAAACATTTCACTAACTGAAGAATGTGATTATGAAAAGTGATGACTGCAATATCATTAGCTTTGTCCTTGGGGGTGCTGTTACCTTGTGTATGTTGACCAAAGTGATAATTGCAGTTCCTGAATTGGAAGTTACTGGAAGTATGCTCAGGTTATGTTCTGGTTACCATAGGAAGATGAAGGTAAAATGCACTCAAATTACTTCAAGTTGAGTGGGATGAAGAGCCTCATGATTTCTTTCTTGTCTTGGGCTGGAAGGAAGATTTAAAAGAGATTGTTTGAGCCTTGGGATACACAGCTGTGTTGCAGCAAAGCTCGTTTTTATCATGTCTTTTTATTACCTTTCAAATTTAATGTGTCCCAAGTTAATTTAGAACTAGAGAAGGAAATACACTCAATGGTGTTACACAACAGCATAAGTTGCTGTCTCTTGGCATTGGCCTTGTGGAACATAGCAGTGATATCCCTTCTGGCAGCAGGCAGGTTGCAATAGCTGGGACAGGGTGGGACAAATCACTCTGCAGGGAAGCAAGCCATGGGAAGAGTGCTGCTTCCTGGGATTTGCTTCTGGCCAGCTGCATGGCAGCAAGGGCATAGGGACAGTCCTTTTACCACCCAGCTCTCAGTGCATCGGCTGAACTGTGCCAGGTGGCTGAAGAGAAGATGGGCACCATGAGAGCATCTAGAGCAGCGTGAGCCAGCAGCTGTGCCTACAGCTCCACGGATGGTATTGCCTTGAGTGGGAGGTGAGAGACAGGGAAGGGGGGACAAATCCTCAAGAACAACTTCATGAGTGAGACGTTGAAGGGTGGTGTAGTGTAGGTGTGCTTTGCACCATTTTCTTTAAGTTGACACTACCAACTGCATTGGCAGCTGACTGTGTTGCTGTGAGCAGTGGAGGGCATGATTTACTGCCCTGGCATCTGAGGAAAGCCCCTTCCCTGCCATGAAGCTTCCCAATCTGCCAGCAGCAAAAGCAGAGCCCGTCTGATCCATGTTCATACCACATGTCTGAGCAGACCTGAGCTTTGCAGACTGGCCAGCATCCATCTGCATCTTCTGGCAGGAAGGGCACTGGTGTGAATTGTGGTTCAAGTCTTTCTTCTGATTCACAGAAGAGATTTATTTTCACATCTGCTGCACAGAACTTGGGGTGTGTTAAGGACTTGAGGTGTTTCAAGCTGCTCCCCTTCTTTCTGCAGCACAAGTTGTAGAGTGCTAGAAATACTTTGTAGCTGTTGAGGTTTACAAGTTTCTGGATCCTTGTGGGGGTGACAGTGGGTCTGTGTATCTTCTGATGTCTGAGGTAATGATGAGGAAATTGATCTTGAAGAGTTCAAGGTGTATCCTTGAAAGAAGAGCAGTTTGGAGTGGACCCTTAACGAGCAGGAAGTCACCTGAAGAATGTAGCAGACCTTGTAGCCAGTAAAATGTTTCCATCTATGCTTAACAGAACTGAAGAGCCAATTACATGATGACACGCTGTCTACAAGAAGTAGGTAAAAGTGAAGTTGGAACTAAAAATAAAGTTCTTAGTTCTTTGTTCTGCTGCTGCTTGAACCTGTCTTGACCTCTTCTGTCTGCCATAACTCACCCTACCCCAACAGACCCTTACAGACTAAACTTTAGGTATAGGTGCTGGAAATAGCCAGAGGCCATACCAGTGATCCTGGACTGTCGTCTACCCCTGTGTGGCATATCTTGTAGTTTCCCTTTGACTATCCTTTCACAGACATGTTCTAACAAATACTGGATTTTGGGTTGGTGTGCTACATGGGGTCAGAATGCCTGACACACTGCCACTCTTGGGAGCAAACAGATATTCATAAGGAAAAATAATTAACAAATACCCGTTTACCCTATTTTTCCATGTAACTTTGTTGTTTAACTACATCTTTTTGGATTTGTTTCCCTGATGGTTTTCCAGAGTTAAATCCTCCATTTCATCTTTCCTCAGCCATGTGTACAGTCCCTGAAAATCACAGGAAATTTCAGATAGTTTGCTCTTGGATTGCAGCCCACTGTGGTATCCATTGTTTGTGGATATGGCTTTAACTCAATTGCTTCAGCTTGGTTACAGAGGTCCAAAATAAATGCTGGATCTCACTTCCTGCATGCTTTTAACTCCTGCTAGCATTGTGGGGCTGGACAAATGTTTTTCTCGGGAGATGGTCAGTGCTCTGGAGATGCTCCAGCCTCAGAGGAATTGTTGAAAAGTGAGGTAAGGCACCCACACTGAGCAGAGAATGGAGAACTGGTGAACAGTTTCATGCTTGGATTCCCAGGTGGCTGTGCAGTATTTAAAACAAGATCCATGCTTGTTTACACAGAAGGATGTGTCTTAGGATATGCACACTTAGTTTCTAGGTTTTTAAACTTCAGACACTTTGGATATCTGATCCCAGTGTTTTCTTACTCATTTTTCTTTTTTTTCTTTTAATAAAATTTTTAGCAGGCTAACCAGTTTGGTTAGCATCAGGAGAACTCCTCTTTTTGTTAAGCCATATGGCATTTTGTTAGGAACAAATGCTCTGTTTATTAATTTTTGTTTGTTTTGTGCACTGTTAAAAATAACGTGGCATTCATGTTTCTTGTTTTCTGCTTTGTGTTTCACTGCTTTAGGCTTCTGATTGAAGTGCAGTGTTACAGATGCTTGCTGTCTTTTCTAAGCAGACTATTTTGGAGCTGCAAATGGGAGCTGAAAGTTTTCCAAAGTCAGGATGTTATAACTGAATCTGCCTTCTCTTCCAGACATTCCCATGCAAATGGCTTGTGGGAGTTAACAGCTTAAAAGGTTGCAGGAGAGATACCTTCTGTACCTTCTTCCTCACTTTCCAAAACCAAGTATTCAAAATACTCATTGACAGGCTGTTTCAATGTGGACTTTATTCCTGAAGGAAATACTATATTGTCAGCTCTTACATGATTTTATTCTGCTTGTATATCCCCAATCATTTAAAGAACTGTCACCATTTTTTAACATATATGAAAGTGAAGTGCTAAAATATGAAGAAATGTCTGTGAAACTGTATCAATCTAATCAGATTTTTTGATTCACAAAACTTGTGTCATGGTCTAGTGCTTGGTCATGACGAGGGGAAGTTGTGATCAATTCCCACTAATTCTGGAACAAAAGGAGTCCAGGCTAATTATCTTCTATTTTAGCTCACTTCTCTTTTTAGTTCCTTTTGCCTGAGATAAAAAAAAAAGGCAGCAACTTTCAAAATAGATAAGGGTCAATAAATTTTACAGGTTTTTCTGTTGAAAGTAATTCAGGAGTTTTGACCATTGACCATCTCTGCACAATTAGCCCCATGTTTGTGACTGCAGGAGGATGTAATTACATCAGGGCAACGTGTCCCTCCTCTTGCTATTTGTGCTGAAATGTCTGGTCAGACCACTACAGGATTTCTTAACGGAAGTCACCATCTAATGTCTGATTCTCTTTGTGTCTTCCAACTTGCAGGGTATTTTTGGGTTTATGTGTTAAGCTACAAAGATGCAGAGCCATAACATTGATGTGAGAAAATCTACAGTGCAAATGGGAAGTGAATGCTGCTGTATCTTTCTTCTTGTGTAGGTTTTGTGCTAAGTACCAGCCTGTCATCTTCAGGCTGCTGCTCTGCAGCCCTGCCAGCATGCTGCTGTTTGTAAGCTGTTTTGATGGATGGTTGCAACTAGTCTTAAAACAGATTGGTTTATCCGGGAGAAGGAAGAGAGGGCTTCACATCTCTTCTTTTTTTTTTTTCAACAAGATCCTTCTTTTTGGTAGTTTTTGTTCTTTCGGATGAAGGAAGAAGAAAGGTGTAATGAGAAAGAAGTGAGTAGAGTGTGCAAAGACTCTGATGGAAAATCAGTGACTTGAGACTGCTTCAGCCAGGTTTTGAGCAGAAGGAATGAAGTTGCTGAAAAGCTTTGATTAGAGTAGTATTAGTCCTGGATAAGGCGGATTGAGACTAAATATCTGGCTAATACCACTGTTCCACAAAGAGAAGCAACAGAAGATGTTTTGGATTTTTTTTTCTCTCTTGAATCCGCTTTACCAGCTCTTTCTACATCTGAATAATTCCAGAGGTATTCTGTAAAAATTGTAGTTTGTTGGCTGACTGCAGGCACTGTGTACTGATAGGCAGTTTTACTCTAGTTGCTGTCACTTCCAAATTAATACACAACGTACATGGAACCTGAATGAATCAAGTTGTTCCATGAGAAAAGTGAATGCTATTTTCCAGCATGTAATTTATTTATTTAGCAAATGAAGATGGGTACAGTGTGTTTATGAAATCTACTACCAGTGGTGGAGAATAGCAGCGCCATAGGGCAATTTCATATTACTGTATTGTAAACCAGCATTTAGCAACCCACCCCTAGTCTAGTGTCTGATCAGAAGTGCTGGTGTCTCTCTGAGAATTTAGTTCCAACAGCAGAATAAATAAGTGCTCTTTCAGATTTTAAAAGCAGTTGAAAAATCCTATTTGTGGTCAGTTGCAATTTGTGCAGATTTGACACTTATTGCTACTACATTAGCAGCTCCTTGTATCAAGCTCAGCTGTAAGGAAGGCACTTGCTTTTTGGGAGGTTTGTTGTCATTGGATACTGCAGGACTGATTTACATTATTGGGAACGGCTATTTTTACCTCAAGTCTGCCTCTGCCTCTGGCAATACCAGATATTTGAGCACAGTTCCTGCCTCCTGCCTCTCCAGTTGGCATCTCTGTTGTCACACAGCCCAGTAATGCCATTTGTTTATTTCTGCATCCCCAGGTTGCTCTATGGCACTGCTCACCCATAACCTGCTTGTTCACTTGTGCTAAGAGCAGTTGTGCTGCCCTACTAGACCGTATCCTCCATATCAACAAGGCAAGCATGTCCTGCCTTCCACATCTCCCCAGCTTAGCTTTGGGCTACTTCAAGAAAGATACCTCTGTATTTACTCCTAAATCCTGCTTTGTGGTGTAGCCACTGCTGCACAGAAGAGCTTCACTCGTGTGACTTTGCAGATACCAGGAAGGTAAAGCATGAAGTTGGACTGTGAGATAGGTTGGGAAATTCTAGCTGCATGCAGCCTCTTTGTACTGGGCTATCCAGTCTCAGGCAGTCTTGATGGTGGGCCCTGACTGCCAGTTATAGCAAAGCCTCATCTGCATTGACAGCACAGCATTTTCTCTTGCGCTGTGAGGCTGAGGGCCAGGTGTACACCAGTGGCCTGTGATCTACTAGCCCGTGGCACTGCAGGTGGATGAGCTGAGGCCAGTTGTACAGGGCTCAACAAGACCAAGTGCTGGATCCTGCACTTGGGTTGCAAGAACCCCGTGCAGCACTACAGGCTCGAGAAGAGTGGCTGGAAAGCTGCCCAGTGGAAAATGACCTGGGGGTGCCAATTGACTGCCAGCTGAATATGGAGATATTTGAGATTTGTAGACTGTGGGCATAGTTTAGTGCTGGACTTGGCAGTGTTAGGTTAGTTTAGGTTAACAGTTGAACTCGATGATCTTAGAGGTCTTTTCCAACCCAAAGGAGTCTATGAGTCACTCAGCAAATGGAGGTTACAACAGGGCAGTGCATGAAGGGCTTAGGTGTGCTTTCCCCTTTTTTCTGTTCCTTCCCCACAACTAACTGAAAATTCCCATTTCTTTTGGGCATTAAAACCAGATATCTGCCCAAAATAGGTTGGTTTCTTTCTTGCCTACCGCAAAAATAAGAATAAATACAAGAACCAGCACCCCTCTTCCCCAAGTGACTGGGTGAAGTTGAGAACCCAGGGACAAAAACTGGCTTTTCTGTGCTGTGTGGCATCCTGGAGTGACATGATAGCTGGAAGTATGAGAACAGTGATGGTGTATCCATGTGATGCGTCATGCACAGTCATGCATGCATCATTGCATTATTGTGAGTGACATGGTATGTGCAGCAAGGACAAAGCAATTGCAAAGCCCAGATTAGGGAAGAGGACAATTACTATTGTACTGAGCATCTGGAAATAAGGATTTCACAGAAGCTGTGTAGATGGTGTAAACTTCATTCAGGCCATCACCCAGCCTCCTGAAGCACAAGCCTGTGATGTGCTGGTGGGGGCAGGGGCAGCGCTATTCTGTCTGAGATGCAATGTGCATGTCAGTGAGCTGAAACTTGTGGGCTGTGTGTGCAAAGGGGTTTTGGTGAGATGGGAGAGAGCCAACAGCAGTTGTAGCTTTTCCCCTCCCTGGGGCGGGCACTGGAGTAGTGAGATGTACTTAATTGGAGAGGGTGCTGGGGGCATTCAGGGATGCTTGCAGACATTACAATGATGAGGTGGGGGTCCTGGGCCAACACACACCTCTTGCTCATTCCCTAGCTTTACCCTCATGCTGGATTGACCTCTGGAAGATGCCAGGTGCTCACCAAGCTACTTGTACTGCTCCGGCTCCTCAACTGGACAGGGAGAGAGAAGAGTATAACAAAAGGCTCATGTGTTGAGATAAGGACAGGGAGATCATTCACCAGGTACTGTCACAGGCAAGCCAGACATGACTTAGGGAAGTGAATTTAAATTATTGCCAATCAAAATCAGAGTACAATAACAAGAAGTAAACCCAAATCTTAAAGCACCTTCTCCTGACCCCTCCTTTCTTCTCAGGCTCATTTTTATTAACTTCACTATGACTTCCCTGTCCAAGTGGCATAGGGGGACAGGGAATGGGAGTTGCAGTCAGTTCATCGCATGTTGTCTCTGTCATTCCATCCCCATCATGTTCTTTCACTGCTCCATCTGGGTTCCTCTCAGGGACACAGTCCTTCATAAACTTTTTCCCAAGGTATGCAGTCCCTCATAAACTGCTCCAGTGTGAGTCCTTTCTGTGGGATACAGTCCTTCAGGAAGGGATTTCTCCATCATGGGTTTGTTCATGAGTCCTGACAGCAAACCTGCTCTGGTATTGTCTGCTCTCTCCACAGACCCACAGGTCCTGCCAGGGGCCTGATCCAGCGCAGGTGTTCCCACAGGGTCACTACCTCCTTTGAGCATCCACCTGTTCCAGCCAGTGTGCAGCCCTCTGTAGGCTGCAGGTGGATCTCTGCACCCCCATTAACCCCCATGGGCTGCAGGGACACAGCTGCTTCACCATGGTCTTCACCACAGGCTCCAGGGGAACCTCAGCTCTGGCACCTGGACCACCTTCTCTCTCTCCTTCTCTGCTGACCTTGGGATCTGCAGGGTTCTTCCTTTCACATATTCTCACTTCTTCTCATCCAGCTGCTGCTGTTGTGCAGCAGTTTTGTGCCCCTTCTTAAGTGCATTATCCCAGAGGCTCTACCACTATCACTGTTGGGCTGAGCCTTTGCCAGTGGTGGGTCCCTCCAGGAGCTGGCTGACATTGGCTCTGTCAGACATAGGGGAAGCTTCTCTCAGCATCTCATGGAAGTCACTTGTAGCACGCCCTTCCTGCAGCCACTACCAAAACCTTGCCATGCAAACCCAGTACAACTCTGAACGCCCTTGTCTCTGGTTGTACTCCTCTGCCTGTCCACCCCAAATTCAGGTAATTTCCAAGGACTTGTGTCCCAGTTCTCTTCTGTTCTTGTCATTCCCTGTCCTGCTCCAGTCTCTTTTTCCTATCCCCCTCTCATCTGACCAACCTCTTGGCTCCTCTGACATCTCCTTGGCTTTTCTCTGTGGATCTTCATTGCCTCTTCTCACATCTTGCGTGTCTGTCACCATTTCACTGCCCCCATTTCCTTGCCAAGCTGTTTGTGGTTATGCCACACACCTTCCAGTGTGTGCTGAATGTGCCCCTTTTGTCCAGTCCCACTTTCTCCTCTGTAGAGCAGGTGGCACTCCCACAGTCACTGATGTACATCAGCCCTTTGCTCTGAGAACCTCAGTGCAGCTGCAGTACTAAGTTTTGTGGGACATCTCAGTGTTTATCTTTTTTTGCATTTTTTTAGTACCTTGGTGATTGGCAGGTTTTCTCTGCTGTTTTGTCTAAGCTATCGGACAGAGAAGGATGTATATTTTTTGGTTCAGTGACAGACCAATGGTGTTAGCTCTTTAAACTGTGTTACATTTTTTAAAATAATTTTTGCCAAAGCCAAGTTGAAATTTTCCTGTGTAGAGCATTGTCATGTCCTGGTGAGAACTCCAGGCATGATGATTATTTCTTACAGTGTCAGGTGTCCAGGCTGAAGAGTGGGACTCTGTAACATGCAAAGGCTTTTGGAGCATGCACCAAGTTACCCAGCCAGTACTGCAGAATGTTGAGCTCACAGGTGGCATCCTAGCAAATCCCAGAATTGGTTTGGCAGACTTGGCACAGCATGTGACACAGAAGTGTGCTTGGCTTCCATGGTGCTGCTGAACTGAGGTGTCCGTAAGGTTTCCCTCAGTGATTGATTATTCTTTCTTAGTGGGGGTGTCTTAGTTTTGAGGGGAAAACCCAAAATGTTTACCCACAAACGGAGGAGGGGATTCCTCCACAATAATCACGTCACTCTCTATCAAATTTAAGAAAAGGAACTTTAATCAGAAAATGGATATAAGAAGGATAACTGTCCTTAACTGCAAGATATATATATATATATAGGTATAGATATAACTGTAAACAGACCAGAGCAAACTGCTTCCCCAACACCCCAAGAAAAAAACCAAAAGAGAACAACTCCCAAACCAGCAGGTTGCATCCTGAAGAAAAGTTATACTTATGGGCAGTGTCTGTGTCACAGCCCGGCTGGCTGCAGGGTGAGCTCCCAGTCTCTCTCCAGTGAGACAGAGACAAGCGGTGAGCACTCAGATGAATTCTGTCTCTCCCTGTGTGTCCCTTGTCCCAAACAAAGACGGAAAAGCTGAAAGCGGAAAACCGCAGTATGTCCCGGGAAGCAGCTGTGCCTTCTCTCTCCCGGGTCGCTGCTGCAGCTGGGGAGGGCAGGCCATGACACTGCAGGCGGCAGTGAGACCGGAGCGGTGACCGGGACCCCAAACACCGAACCAGGAGAACAGCCGTGGCAAAGAAAAGAGGAACCAGCTCGCCAAAAAGCAGCAGCAGCAGAGAAGCAGGATAAGAAAACGGCTTCCCTTCTACAGTAGCACACACACCCCCTTCCTGCGTTCAGCTGAGCTAAAAAATGGAATGTTCCCAAAAACAAGAGACAGTCTGCCCCCCCACCCAAACGATCAAGAAGCCGGTAGCAGTTAACTACTTCTTTTGTTAACTAATGGCATTGGCAGTTAGTGGCAGTGAGAGAATTTACATTATAATTCCAAACTACAACAGAGGGTTAACTCTTTTGTGGGCTGTACATCTTCTGACAGTGTGTATCTCCTCCACATCTGCATTACACTGTAGAGTCACTTAAAAAGCCCAGCTAGCTTTCTCCCTGGGGAATATGTGATAAATACCCTTTGCTTGTTAAATTCTCTTTCAGCTGTTTTATGGCATCCCTGAATTGCCTTTCTGTCAACAGTGAGCTGTTAGTTTGATTGGCCGGGTTGGTCATGTGCTTTTAGGGAGGGTCCCCAGCCACACCAGGACAGATTCACAATAAATTGTGATCAGCTTAAAATCAAAGGATAAGGAATGTTGACTGCCAGTAAGCAAGATGCCAGTTTTATTTCTCTCAGAGCTTACTCCCCTTCCTAATTAAAATTTCAATCAATCCTGACCACTGCCTGCATCTGTAAACATCCCCTAAGTGTGGTGGAAGGTGACTTGGAGTGACTGGGAAAGTTCACAGGGCTGCTTGCACCAAGCACAAATGACATTGTGGGTTCAGCAGTTGTTTTCCTTCTCTGATTATTTATTTATATTTTTAGAATAATTTTGGGTGGGGAATGACTTGGCTTGGCTTGGCTTGCAGTAGTGTTTTGTGCTTCTGTCCAAAATACAAATTGTGCTAGTTCCTGCCTGAATGCTTGAACAATGAACATTAAGTCCTACCCTCCTGCATAGGCCTGACTGTGTTTGATGAATTGGAGTCTGTGCTGGCAGAATGTAATTGCCTGTAATTATGACAAATCATGCGCAAAGCTCACACTGTGAACTAACTACAAAGCTTTTGTCCACCACCGCTTATCCAGCTACTTCAAAAGCTCTCATGATAAAATGCATGAAGCTCAGAAATGGCCTTCAAGGTTTGGTTGATCACATTTTGTTGAGGACACTGAAAAAAATTTGGTGTGTTTGAACTCAGTTCTATTCCCCAGAGTTTTTCCTGGTGGGAGGGAGCAGAAGCTGGACTGCAGGACAGGGGTGGCTCAGCAGTACAGCAAGATGAAAGCAAGGATGACTATTAAGAGCCTTGCTCTTGATCAGTGCCCTTGATAAAAATCCCTGGTGATGTTCATCCTTCCAGTAACAGCTGCAGGCATGTCATTTCTCCTCTTTCTGTATTACTGGACAATCTGTCTTTCTGCTTGTTTCGGTTTTGCATTTTCTGCAATAGGGAATGGTTTCTTCTGTCTCTCTGAAGTGTTTGGTTCAACAGATGCTAAAAAAGTGTGCATGCATGAGGGAGCAGTCTGTTACTTCACCTTGTGTGAGCACGAAATGGCACGCACAAGAAGTAACTGCTGGAATGAATGAATTGCTGTTGTTTTATGCTGGTTTATGGTCAGTGCTCTCAGCATGTGGCAGTCATGTTTACAGAGTACCACTGAGTCAAATATCCTAGCTGGATATTTTAAAATGTTTGGTACCTTCATAGGCACATGTATTTGGAGCTGTAACAGCTGAGGTAAGAGTGGTGTAGTTTGTGGAGTGGAGAATTTGATCCTCCTTTCCCAGTACAGTGCTGCACATCTTGGCTAGACTTGCTGTCTGCCCATGTCGAGGGGAGTCCTAGCCCACTGCTGAGTATAAATCCTCACTGAAATAGTGGGATCCTGGGGCACAGCAGGTCTAATCTGAAGCCGAGTTCTTCTCAATAAATACTCTTCCCTTCTTTTCTGTCTTTTAGCATCAAGATGGTGCTGATGTGGACCAGTGGGGACACGTTCAAGACTGTTTACTTCATCCTGAATCAGGCCCCTTTCCAGTTCTCCATCTGTGGACTCCTGCAGGTTTTTGTGGACATTGCTATCCTGCTGCAGGTTTACCTGTACAGCTACTACCCTCAGAAGCCCATGTCCCACACTGCACACCCAGCCAGCACCAAGGCCCTCTGAGGAGCTTAGCTGGACAGGTTGCAGGTCAACAACGCTGTGGAGTCAGCCATGGCAGCTGCTCTTCCACTTGTAAATACTCTTGTGTTGTGGAGTTGAAAGCAGAAATGAAAAAAAAGTTTAAAAATCCAGCTGCACTTCCAGCTCAGGAGGTTTTATTTTAAATTACTTGCTCGCTCTGTTTTCAGACTTAGCTGTACAGAATGGTTTCTTGGTGGGGGGAGGCGCACTTTATTTTTGCATATGTACCTATGAGCCTTATCAACTCACAAATGTTTGTATATTTAATCACAAGGGCTGGATGGTTTGTGTTTTTAATGCTGTTTAAATATGTTACACCACAAAAATTATAGGATATTTTGTCTGAAACTTTTACCTATTTATATAATATAAAGTCTGTATATTGGCTGGAAGTCTGTGGCATATACTAGGATTCAGTATCTTCACAATGGAGGAAGAAGAGCAAATCCAGGAGCTCTCTCTTTTCTCTGTAAAGGTGTCCAGTGAGCAGAGAAGGTGAGGGCAGGAGGCCCTGCAAAGAGGTCAGCAGCCAAAAATGAGCTGGTCATACACAGTGTAAAGCATCAGCATGCTAAAGAGTGAGCAGGTGTTCACCCCTGCTGCGGGATCAGTGTGGCAGGGGGACACATTAAGGAGATGATGAAGGCGGCCTGAGTGTGGTGGAGCCATGTTTAGAGCTGGCACAGCCAGTCAAGTGGTCAGCCAAAAAGAGGAGGCAGCAGGAGACTGCAGGTAACTTAGGTAGTTGTGCTTTGAAACAAGGGGGTTGGTGAATAGCCTGCCCTGCACTCAGAGGGCAGAACTGCCCCTGCAGCTGTGCACAGGACACAGCTGGGATGTAGGATGCCTTTCACAAACCAAAGGGCCAGCAGATGTGTGTTGCCAGTATTGCCAAGGAAATATTGCTAGGTGGCATTTGAGCCACAAAGGTAGAAGCAGGTCCACTTCTGTTGGATCAGAAATGAAAAAGTTTGAGACAGAGCAAGAAGTGTATCCTGTGGACTAGGACTAGTATCTGACAGCTTCATTTATTGAGGCTGAGATTCATGTTGTTGTTGTTTAATGCCAAACAAGAACTAGTTTATGTTTTGGGGTGTTTCCTGCATTGACCCAGCAAGGAAGGAGCCCACGTTTTCCTTCTAGGCTCTTGGAAGAATCAGCAGCCTGTACTTAGACAGAGGGACTGAGAAAGCTGAAAGAGCAGTGTTTATGTAGATGCTGTGTGGCTGTTTGCCAGTGTAGGTCACTGTGCTCTTTCTGAGAGCATCACCAGCAGCTGCAGGTGGTGTGGACCTGCAGGGGCTCTGCCTGACCAAGCTGCTGTCGTGAAACCACCCCAGGGGCTGTGAGGTGGCCAGAGCAAGACCCTTAGTCCCTGGAACAGCTGTGCCTATGCTGCTTCCTTCTTCATGAGGCTTCCTCCCTCTACCAGGTGAGTCCTGTCTCACCACAGGCAAGGTGTTAGAGCTGGCACAGATTTCTCAGAATCAGTTTTTTTTCTCTGAGAACAGCCCAAGAGCTTATGTTTTCTTAGGGACAGCAGCAAGTCTGAGGTTTGATAACTTCAGTGTGTAACTCAGATATTTCCCTTACCATGCTTTATTTGGGAACCTCACAGTTTGAGTCTGGACTGTCCTCGTCAGTGGCAAACTGTCCAGTAGAGGGAAATCACTCTCTGCCCAGGCACTGACTCCACACTCTTTGTTCAATACCCTACTCTTCTAGGCCTGAAGTGACCTTACAAAGACAATATACTCGGCATGGCAGACTATGAATGTTTTGTTCCTCTCTTTTCTCCAATGTTCTGGTTGTGTTACAGGAACATCTCACTTTGTCTTTTTAAATTGAAAACTTACTTAACAACTGGCTTCTTCAGTATGCTGCTTTAATGAAGATTGTATTTCTACTGTTTGCAAACAAACACTTTCTTGTGTGTTTTAATGGTCTGAAGGTTTTTTTTAATAACTTGTAATGGTAAGATTTTTGTATGTGGTGGTCTTTTTCTAATATTCTGTGAAACAGGGATGTAAGAAATTAATGGTTTATAAAAAACATGCTTCTGTATGTTACAGCTTCACCTGGAAATGCACACTTTTGGCCACCTCCTTGGCTCTGAACTACAGATATTACTGAGGATATAACAACTTCTGTTTTTTTTTCTTTTGGGGAATCTTCCTTGGGCAGATTCTAGAGTCTGTCAACAGTACCCAAACCAGCAAGCTCCGCAGACCAGTCTCATTCACAACAGAGCTGCAAATGCTGGAAGAGAAGCCAGTGAACCCATGTCAGAGTCATCTTCTGTATGTGGCATTTAGCAAGGTAGGACTCTTGGCCAGGAACTCTTTAACTTCATCTTGCAAGGTACTTTAGGGACAAAATATTACAGAACTTTGGTTTTGTTCTATAATTGTCAGGAAGTATCTGTATCAATGATCACCTCAGAAAATAAGAAATCAGTTATTTTAAATACATCTGTTTGAATGTATGGCACATTTCATGGAGTTTATTTTTTCGGTCAGTTGCATTTTTTTAAATAAAAATTGCCTATTATATATAAATGGCAGTGTTGCTTTGTTTTGTTCAGATACAAAACTTGTGCTTCTTAACTCTTACTGTAATTCATCTTGTCTACAGCATTGTCAATAGGAATAATATGTGTATATTAGAGAGTCTCTTGAC
>VWZD01008212.1:12295-38985 GCA_013396695.1 Sakesphorus luctuosus
AAAATACACCTCTGAACACCACTCTATCCAAACTCAAGAATTAAAAGCAATTTACTTACAGAGGGTTCTGTGATACAAAATACTAATGGCATGTTCTATGTTAGATGAAATTGGAGGTTCACAAAAAACCACTCAAAATGTATTTCACAATGTTACGTGTTTCTAACTTAGAGGAACAAGGTACACGAACTAAGAGAAAGAAAATGAGCAGATAAACAAAGCTGTTTTAATCAAAACTTTCCACAGGTTTGCACTGCATATTTTCATTAGAAAAAAAAAATAAGTACTTATGCCACCTTTTGAGTATTGTTACAGAAGTATAGCAGAACTGGCCTTTCAGATCTGAATGCAACTCTAAGATGCATTGACTGAATCAGGATGCCTTAACCCATACAGTAAATGCCATTTGAGGAAAATTTCAGAAAGTACATGATTACAGAAAGGCTGTAACCAAAGTAGCTTATTTATAGGCAACAGAAGTGCTTCTTCTTTTGGATGAACAGTGTTGTTTCCTGGCTTTGATTATTTATGAGCTGAACAAAAAAATAATGTCACAGCCTCACACAGATGTAGGTGACACCTTTCAGACACCAGTTTATACTTGTTTGGGCTCCTTAGTTACATACTCATTTACTTGGACAAATTCAAAGATGAGGCCTAGTTCCTGGAATTTCATACAAATTTATTTTATCTCAGGTTCCCTTTTGCTCAATCTATCTACTTTGTAACTACAGAGACAATCTTTGGAAATGCAATAGAACTCTTATTGGCAAGGATGTCTAGACCTGATCATGTTGCACCAAAAAAGATTCTGTGGGTTTTAATACATTTTTCTAGATTTCTTTAGAACTAAATTGTGTACAATGTCTAAATTATGCAACTTTTCACTTTACATACCAGAGGGTTAAGGGCAAACTTTCACACTGACACATACAGACAGGGAATAATGCAGTGTGCCAAATACAGGTTTCAGATTTTCAGGAGTAAGCCTAAGTTTGTAAGGCTATTTAAAAGTTTAAAAATCAAGGCATTTTAACCAGAATTTGCAAACACAGCTAAGCAAGTCAACCGTCAAACTCCATCTAGCAGGTTAGGAATGATGGGCCAAACCCCAGAAGAGGCTCACATGTTTAGATGCTAAATATTATGAAGCCCAAAAGTCAGGCACCAGCTGTGGACTCAAAAGACTGAGCCAGAATATATAACACACACAAACAGAAGGAGCTACAGCCAGCCAACATGAAACACTGCCAAGAGGGATAGGCCTGAAATTCTTTCTCTCTTCTGGACACAACACCTCTCCAGGGAAGAAGCACACTGTGGCCAAAATCTCTTCCTGAATGCAGGAATGTATGTGCACATGCACTGTTGTCCAGGATACAGTCTGGCCACCTTTTTTTTTCCAAGACAGAAAGCAGTCACCTCCCAGTATTTAGAGAGTAGCCTCACAGCAGAGAACATGGCTTAGATATTGGCCTTTCTTGATCTTGATGGCTGCCAAACAAAATATTGTGTTTATTTATCTAACACGGGTGAATGTAGTCCACTCTTTCAAATGAGATGATATTGCCTACCAGCATATCTTTTGCCCAGACCAATTCATGGTCCTGATTGACCATACCAGTGACCAGTGACCAAGCACTGGGTTTCAGTAATGGAAATGTCACTTCTGCTTCAACTAAAATCTGTTGATCATTGAGCCAGGCATAGTCATGCCAGTAACAGAGGCACTACGTAAGCTGCATGCCATGTCCATGACATGCACATAAAAAGCATGCTTACCCTCCATGTTGGCACACATACAGACAGGTCTGAGGAAAACTGTGGCTGCAGATGAGAGGATAAATCAAAAACTGCTGAATAACTCAACGTATCTCTTGTTTTGCAAGAGCTGGAGAGCTGCAGCACTATAATGGCAAGGCACATGCTTCTAATCCTAAAGTTCACCATCACCTCCTCAGTATCCCTGCCTGAAGCATGGCAGACAGTAAAGCACCACTGGAAATCATCCATTCTCTGCCATATATTAGTAGTTATCTAATGAGAGAGGTTAGCTTTACCTGTAGGCAAATACCACTGAAGGCAATCTAAAATAATTCGGCTTACCTCACTGGTTAAGGCACAGAATGAGCGCTGTACCTCATCTGAGGCTCAATAGCTCTTACACTTCTACTCAATCACTTCTAAGTGGCTGAATATATTATCAACTTAAATCCATGTGGCAGTCTAAGTCTTAGACACCCAAAGTTGGGCCTCAACAAACAAACCTTTGATTAAATAATTATTCAAGTTTATTCTTCATTCCAGGATAAAATATTTTCAAGACAAGTTTGAGGTTTCTTGATGAACCAGCATTTCTGTACTGAGGCTATCCATGTGTATTTCAATGTTCATTTGTATATCAATATACAGAGTAATACTAAAATAAACTATAGATTGTAATTTAAGATTTTAAAATAGCAAGGATGCTTTTTGCTTCAGCTATTCTGTGGACTTTAACTGAATTTATAAAAAGAAGCGGTCAGCAAGTCCAAGTCACATGAGAAACTTGGCTGACAAGTCCAAAGACTGAAGTACAAATTCTTCGTGTTTCCTTTGTCATATTTCGCCTTTTCCAGCTGTCAGCAGTGAAGCTTCACTGAAATTATACTTTCTAGGGCAGTTTTCCATTAATTTTTATTCCCATATATTCCAAACTGAAAATACTGCAGGGGCAACATAACAATTTGAACAACTACTTCGTTCCTGTCAGCCTTTTTTTAAACTGTAAAATACAAGTTTGCAAGCACTCTAACATTCAGTCACTTACTGTGCATCTGCAACATCTGTAGCAGCACAGGAAAGTGTATAGGAGCAGACAGTTTACCTTATGGCAAATTCCAAGGCAGTATTTAAAGTTCAAATGAAATTCCAGCATTCAAAGTGGGAGGTTTAAGGGGAAAAAAAAATAAAAGTCCCAGGTCTGTCAATGAAAAGTTTAATTATGGACAAGATGACACATACATAAGTAAAGCCCACAAAGGCTTCCACCACTGTGGAAGCACATTCCAATAAAATCTTAAAAGACTACTTTAATAATAAACCATGCATTCCTGAGCAAGCCATCACAGGATTATCTACCAGATTGCTTTGCTGCAAGCAGATTTTTCACAAACTGTTATTGATACCGCTTTCGAGGCATTCATGAAAGTTGATGTCTTCCAAAGGTCTCTGCACTTTGGTGGGGTTTTTTTGTGCTGCTACTCCAGCTTCCACTCAGACTGGAATACCAGTGATCCTAATGACAGGCTGTGGTTTGGGCAGTGTTAATGTCCGGAAAACCTATAGAAAAACTCACTGAGGTGAAGGTTTCCAGCTGCAACTTCAAGATAATTTTAGACTTGCTAAAAAAAGGCTTGTGTTTGTGAAGTGCTGATACTGATACTGTTTTGTACAAAAAGCAGCTAACTTCAACAAAAAAAATTCCTTGGTTAGAGATTGAGCCTATGTTAGCAATAGTAAAATCAGATACAAAAAAATATAAGAAAAAAGTCATCATCCTGGGAAACAGCACTGCCTCTCCACTGTAATGTTTTAATAGTCAGTCCTAAAGTCTTAACAGCCATTGTCCATTTGATTCTGGTTTTACCATAGAGAAATGCTTTTACTTTTCATAAACTGCAAAGCATGTCCTCTAAGTACTGCAGTGAAGTATAGATGAAATAATGTAATGAGTCTTTCTGCCTGGATTCCTCCTTCATTTGGTAGGCAATCCTATGGCATATCTTTAATGTAACAGTTCTGAATTTTAGCATTTAGTTCAACAATGTCAGACATCAGGGGAGCTGTTCTAAGTTGATTTACAAAATAGTGCCCTTCTTCCAGCCTTGAAATTTTTTATTTTCTAAGTCAACTGTAATTTTTCAAGTTAGTTCTAAACACTTTCCAGTAAAAAAAAAAAAAAAAAAATCCTATGAGAGGCTTAGTGATGTCCCAACTACAGGTACATAGTGAAGGACCTCTTGCCGTTTCTGTAGTAGATGTAATTTCGTTGCACCTCAGACGGGCTCTTGAAAAGCAGTTTCACCTCTTCCAAATTAAACAACAAATAGTATAAATCATATTTGTAATCATTAGTGCAGTTAGTCAAGGTTATTTCAGTGAAATGTGCCTGGGGTTTGTGTCGGGCAAAGCACAAATGATAATCCTGCTTATGCCAGCACCAGGCTGGCCTATTTTAAAGAAGTTGCTTTGTTACTGCACCATGTTTAAACTAGGCACAATGTCATCCTTCATGTGAGACTGTCTGTGTGTCTCTCATAAAGCATGTTGAGCAAAGTATTCTTTAAAATACCTAGTATTCCCAAGGCCATGAAGCTCCAGTCCTGCTGGTGGGTGTTTAGCACAAGTTGTTCAAAACAATGTACAGTGGAGTGCAAGCAGTACAAAACCAACATTGTTAAACATGAATATGACTGTGTCTCAAGGAATTCAGATCTAATCCTGACCTGCATGTAGCCAGCAACCTGTTAATAGTGGCAAATGCCTCCTTATTTACGTGGCATGCACTTCCTACCATAAACACTAGGCTAGTATATAAAAAAACATCCCTTGTGTGCTTTTTGGTTAAAATAAGCACTTTGCAAATGAAAGACACATACAGGCAACTGAGACACAACTACCAGCTTTTACCCACCTCAGGCACAGGAAAGAATAGCACACTTCTGTTATTCATGAAAAAAAAAGAATACTACACCCCCTATCAAGTAAAGTTGTGTATCACTAAGTAGCTTTGGATGAGGATGATTGCCAAATGCATCCACCAGTTTTGAACCCTGAATTACATAGTGGTAAAATAATTTTGTGTTAAATACTTCCTCTTTTGGGACACTTCAAAATGTCTATCAAATGTATTGAACCTGCAGAAAATTGGTATTGGTGTACAGGAAAATGCCATCGTTTTAAGTAGAAATATTTTGCACTGTTCTGAGAAAAGATACGTTACGCTAAACTTACAGTCTTGAGAAGAAAAAAAGTCCTTCTACAAGGATAAAAATGTGATTTTTTTTATCAGAGGCTCTTTCATACAAGTTGGAAAACAGCTGTACTGCTCTGGGAAACAAAACATGATAGATGTTTGTACAAAGATGTGTGGGAAGTACAAAGGTCAGGTCTGGATGTGACCCAGAAACTGAATTGCACTGACCCAATATTTCGGTTCGGCTAGACATAGATTTGGGGAGATGGAGGAGGAAGAGGGTGGTATTTTGGTTTTGGTGGTATGGGGGAGGTGGGTGGGGGGGAGAGCTGTTGATTTGGGCTTGGATTTTTTAACACCATCACTGCATCCACGTTAAAGCAGAAACATGAAGGGGACCCGTTTTCTAGAAGAGCGTGCTGGGTCCATTGCTGCCTGAGAAGGATGAGTATCTGTGCCCTGCAAACTGTGGGCACCACGGCCCCCGAAGGATCCACCGGCCTCCCACCCCATCCCGCATCGCTCCCCGCCCTTGCCTCCCTGGAGCTGCGACTCCTCTGTGCGGGCCCAGCTGCCTCCCGCCCCCGCAGCGGGGGCCGGAGCGGCGGTCCGCAAGGGGTTAAGGCTGTGAGAACCGACACGTTGAGGGGGAGTAGCCAAGACCAAGCAGCAAAAACATCATAGCGCATTCCTGGGTAGTCCTCAGCTGCCAGCATCTGATTAAAACCATATCGCTCGCTGTGAGTGGCTAACTAATCTGAAGGCGATAGTACGACACAATATTTAACCGGGCCCCCGGTCCCAGTCAGCCTACCGGCTACGGTCACCGGATCATGCACGGAGAGGAACGAATCTAACCCGTAAGGAGCTGTGAGAGCGGCGCTCGGCTTTTGCACAGCCTGGGCAGGCGGATGGGGGGTGATGCGACGGTGAAGGAGCTGTCAACGGGGAAAGGGCAGGGGGTGCCCAGCATTACGCCGGAGGGACGTGACAGTCGGTGCCTGTGCCGAGGTGGAAGGGATACCCCGTCGGGTGGGCTCTAACACGGACGGGGCGGCGGAGGGGCTACGTGCGGCCGGGCCGGGGCTCGGATCATCCCCGGTCGCCGCCCGCATCTCCCGCGGCCGCGAGAGGAGGCGCCGGGGCGGCTCCGGCCTCTCGGGGGGTGCCGGGTTGCGGGCGCGTGTCCGGGCTGACGCAGGGTGGAAGCCGCCGCATCCTGCTCCCGGCTCCGGCAGGGCTGGCAGCCGGCGGGGAGGCATGACCGCAAAGCAGAACAAACGTGCGGTTTCGGTTTTGTGTGTGGAGACGCCCGGGCGGAGCGGTTCAAGTCATTAAATGGAGTAAAAATTAAATATATAAACAGCCTTTATGAAAGAATCTCTCTAGCAGCAGGGATTGGCACCGGTTAGGATGCTGTGAGGCAGGGATAAGGTTTTGTTTTGATTTTGGATAGAGAATCTTTGCTGCGCACCTTCTGTCTGCCAGTGGATCTCAGAATGCTACTTCTGTCTTTGGTAAATGGGTTTAAGCTGTAGATGTCGTAAATTATCTGCAATAAGTCTTCTGTCTATATTGAGAAACTGACTTCTCAGGTGGTGTGTCATAAAGTTCACCATATGATGGCACTTGTACTGGGGTAGTGTCTGTGGCCTGGGCCAGTTCACAGGTGTTGCCAATTAAGCTGGCCACCTTCAGCTGAATGTCTGTAACGCAGCTTTTACCCTCAGAAAAGCTGAGTCTGATTATTTGAACACTTATTCGCAAAGCATGCACATCCACTGGTAAGGCAGGATTAACTTGATCATTTTATTTTTCTTTTTTTGGGATGGGAGAATTGTTTAAATCTTCCCTTTACAAAGCTGGTTTGCCTAAAAAGGCTTTATTTTTGCTTCAGAAGTCTTCTATAACTTCTAAAAGCAAGGCTGCCCAAAATTAACCAAACCTGAGAGCATGCCGGCCTAGATTTACCCACTGCATGCTAAAGAATGGGTGTAAGTATGATTGGGGATGGCAACACATGTAAATTGACAAAATAGAGATGCAGATTTAATTAGAGAAAATTAATTATGAAGCTGTGTATTCTGGTTGTCTGTGAAGTTTTGCCAGGCAATGTTAAATTGAAAACACATCCTTGTGTCTGATAGTGACCTGTAGTTATAATGCTAGTGGTACTGCTATGACTTATCGTACTTCTCATCTCTTGTGCTGTTGCATTAAACAAAGTTATTGGCTGAGCACCAGAGGTCATGCTCAGCACTATTGGTTGGGAGGGTAGGCCAAATGCCAAAAATCTGGTATCAGTTTCTTTTTGTGAAGGTAGAGATGATTGTCCTATTTAACGTGTGCCTTCTGCTACATTGCTAAGAGTATACAGCTGCAGTATGCAATCTCTACTTGTTCTCATCGATAAGAGTATTACTTGTCAAAGTAGCTGTATAACCCTGACATTGCACTGCACACCATAACCTGCTATGGATATACTCCTTGCTTAAGACCTTTAGTATTTCACAGGCAGATATGCAAAGAAACACTCTGAACATAATATATGCAAAGGGTAGACTTTTGTCTCTGTGGGAAAGCAAATAAATGCATTTAGTGTCAAGGAAGGTTAAATCTAGGGCTGATGTTTAAAGAATTAAAGGATGTTTAGGATAAAAACTATAGCTTGAAATACAAAGTAATGAAAATTCACAATATGTTGTAATCATTGAGTATTGTTGCCAAACCTACAGATTTTTCTCTTTCATTCGTGCTTTTCTGGTAAACTTTATACTGTTAGGGCATTTGTGTGACCTGCTGGGTTAACCCAGTTCTTGGGAATGCTTGTGGACTTTATTCAGCAAGGCTAGCAATATGTGAGCACTACAGAAGCACGAATTTGCTTGTACAATGAAGCAACGAATTCTATATCCAGAGAAAGACAGCTTTTTCTGGAAACAGTGCTGATGGTGTGAATCCTGCTTGCTGGATAGCTTCTGTCAGAATAAATGATTAACAGATAGCATGAAGGTAACTTGTAATCTGCAAGGAGAAAAATCTTAGATCTTGCATGTAGACTAATGGATTGTTAGTAGAATCAAGGTGCTGCCACAGGGGAGGGGGGGAGTGTTAAGAGGTCTTAATGAGCTTCTGCTGTGAAAACCAGCCAGGCATAAGCTACTTCACAACCTTGGCATGGACTCCGTGGAAGCAGAACTTGGGGTTGTGTTGGAAAGATCGAATAGGTTAAGGTATCTAAGTATTAATAGTGACCAAGACAAACTGACTTTAGAAACCTGATTTTGAGGCTGCATTTGGGTTCAGGGGTCTCAGGGCTATAAAGAAGCTGGATGAAGTGCAGTAGTCAATAAACAAGAGGTACCAGGATTACCATGTTTATACAAGCTGGGCAGCTGAGTGCTGAACAAAGTGTCTGCTCCCACATAGCTCTTCTCTGCCCTGGTTAATGGAGACCACTCTAGTCTCCCTCATCTGAAAGACTATGTCTTGTATATGCCCTGGAGTGCTTGAGGATGAAATATCTCTGCTGAAATGCCTTGCAGATCTTTACTCAGAAATATCTACAGGATTTTTAAATTAGTTTTTAAAGTTTTCAATACAGCTTCATAGCTGGTGCATGGCCCCTTAAATCTAAAAGCTTAGATATTACAGGGCCAGTTAAGGACAGATTTTTTGCCTTAGAGCTGAATTTCCTGCTGTCCTGTCAGTTCATATTGCATCCTTAAGCAACAAAATGAGAGGTGAAATACTTGATGATGATTATCTTTTGAACAGAAGAAGTATGCTTATGGGTGAGACTTCCTTCCAAGAAAGAAACAAGAGAAGCTGGGAGTACTAAGGATGTAGTGTTAATGTTGCAACCTGTGTTTTTACCTTATGGATCTCTTCTGTGCTCTCTCAGCACAAAGTTGTTTGTTCTTTGAGGGAGGGCACAAAGGTCACCCTATGAGTAAGGACTAGTTTTCTAGTAGCTTGAATCACAGATCCATCAACCAGGGTAGGTGTCATTCGCAGATAAAAGGTAAAGTCTAGATCTGATGCTTGCCCTTGCATGCTTCTGATGGATGAGGCCATCCTTATAATATGCTATCAAGACCTGGTCAGGAATACTTTATAGTCTGAATTTAGAAGCATTAATATAACTTTGTCTAAGGTACTTCTATTATATGTTTAAGTACAATTACCAATAGGGAAACAGACTGCAGAACAATCATCTGTGAAACTTTTATTAGCTATTTAGTAGGATATCTCCTGAAGAAGCTGCAGTGGAGCTTAGATAATCCTGGTTAATCCTTTCTAACCTCTGCTATAGATCTTTCTGTTCTGCCTTTTTAGATTTGAGACTTGTTTAGTTACTCATTGCCTTTCTTGCTACATACACAAGGAAGAGCAGGGGGCCTTTGTAATGACTAATCTTGAAGGCAAGAGTAACCCTTATACTACTTAGACTAAGCAGTATGGTTCGTAATAATTAATAGGACTGAAACTACTGTTGAAGAGCCTACCCTCATTAGGTAAAAGCAGAATTTTCATCAGTCTTCTTATAGCACATAATGAATATAATAATTGGCATCTCTTACAAAGGGCAGAATGGAGTGACCCTTGTGACAGTGACTGCTATGAATTTTTTTTTTTTAATGAGAGGCACAGTACCTGGGGGCTAGGTGGAGTGTTCTTCAAATACTGCTGAAATGAATGTTTAATGATAGGGTTTGGGCTGCTTACAGGATAATCAGGCTGGGAAGCAAAGTGCAGTATTCAACAGTGTGGCCATGACTATGTGGTTTCAGGTTTGTGAATGGAAGAATAATACAGGAGAATCCTGTTTCTTCTACAGATACATTTATGAACAGGCAGAAAAGACAGTTCAGCATAAACTATGAAGAACATACAAAATCTCTATCAGTACAGCTTGCACACACCCAAGCTGTGAAGAGGGATAACTCTGCCAGCAGTGGACAGTTAACAGCATACAGCTGAAATAACCTATGATAACAGCTTCAATATGTGTCAAGTTCCTACTCTGAGAAGGAGGGCTGAAAAGCATGATTATTGGCAAGAGTCCTTTACTATACTAACTAGCAAGAAGATCAGAAACAGGCCTTCCAGGCAGGAGGGCCTTAGAAGTGCAGTTGGAAGTGAAGTGTTTGATTTGTTGTCCAGTTCAGACTCAGTTGCATCTGAGTAAACACTAGCTGTGTTGAATAAAGACTGCTTTGCTTACAGGTTGTTTGGTGTCTCCAGGGAGTCTCAACAAGGAGTATTGATAGACAGCTGTAGTGATGCAGCCCCATGGCTTGAGATTCCTCATTCTGTGAGTAGGCAAGTGTTGCTTTCCTTAGCAATGGCAAGAGCACACTGCTCAGCTCTGGATCAGGTACCATTAATTTATGACTCTTCAGAACTGGGAACTGGGGGGAGTGGTATAGAGGAATGGCACCTTAATGGGTTGCAAAACATGCTGTTTTTCTGCAATATTTATAGGAAGAAAATTCTTGTGGGTAGTATCAGTATATATTGTAATAATAAATTACATTACCAGATTAATAACTCTGTATCAAGAAAGGGCATACTGGGCTATCTGTCAATTTCTTCCCAAAGGGAGGATCTGGAGCTAAGATACTAGTATTAGTGGTACTGAAAGTGAAGGGATTTCTTAATCAAAAAACTGAACTAATAGGTTGGAATGCTGGATACTAAACAGAGATTGGAAAGGCTGGTATCAAGACTCATTGCAAATTGTTGTCTTTTTCCTAGAACATGTAATTTGAGATAGACTAGCTAGATGTCTGGGCACTACCTTTTGAACACTGAAATTTTTGGATGAAAAATAACTCAAACAGATTATGACACTGCTAGTTTCCTTCGTCTTAGCATCACATCTTCAGGTAACTAGATAGCACTAGCTCATGACATGTTTTTCACTTGCTAAGTTATATGTTCCAAGTTGTTCATCAGGTACAGCTTATTTAAAGTGGTCAATACTTCTGCTGAGCCCCCTGTTTTAATATCCCTTCAACAGTTATATTTATTCCCATGAGAATTGGAACAAAAATCCAAAATAGAGCTACTGTGCTAGCTGGATTAAGAAGTAACTGATTAGCTTATCAGAAATCCTGTGGTTAAAAGCATGGTAGAACACCAAAAAGTACCAGTCCTGTTGCACCGCTTGAACTGAACAACATCTTGGGTTTCAGCTGCTAACTTAGTGATACTCTCTTGGCTGTGATTCAAGTGTGGAGAAAACACTTTCAGGAACTAAGTTTGAATTTCTATGTTCTTACTAAAAACCAAAATGCTCAAAGGATACTGATGCACTGATGTGATGAGAACAAACTGTTCTGTTGAACTGATGAAATAGCAGTTGGCAAGTTGTCTGAATGGTAAAATGTCTGTGCAGCTTCACAGGCATAATCCTGCCCCAGCAATAGTACATGCCAACATCTGTACCTGACATGACTGATCAGAGTACTAAGACCTTTATTAATTTTGCACTTAGTACTAGGGAAGGGAGCAGCTTGAAGGAAGTATTCCTTGATGGGTCCAATACCATACTTCTTTCTTACCAAGTGGATGAATGTCACCCTTCCCTGTTTCTCATTAATGGTTGTATATGGTGAAGACAGCTGGACTGCGTTCCATGTCCTACAATATCTAAGTACTGTTATAGCTTATTCCAAACAGGTATTCCTGTTAACAGAGGAAGTCCTTGGCATAAGTCTGCCTTAATACCTCAGCAAAGTATTGATCCACTCCTAGGTAAGAAGACAGAACATCAAGCAGGGCCTAAAGCAAGTTGCACAAAAGAAGTTCCCTAAAGTGAAATCCTGTTATTCTGGTATACTTGTCCAACAGGTGAGTGCCTGGCTTAACTGAAGACACGGTATCAAGCAAATGATCTCTTAGCCACAAATCATGTTTCTACTTACTTACAGCCTACATGGGACAGTTAAACAGGTTTTTGAACAAAGTGATGGGTGCGTTGCTAATCTAGACCTTACTGAATGATGGGAATGACAGACAGTGTAGTTCAATATCGTTTTCATCACCTCTCTTACAAGACTAACCACGGGACCTCAGGTTAGCCTCTGCAGTGTAAGTGCCTGTATCCAGTCACCACTCTGGCAAGTAATGCTGGTCTTGCATTCCAGACATGGCAAAAACTAGAGAGGAACTTTCTTCTACCACTTGCCTTCAAGAAGGTACTTGCTATGTGTAAATGTGAACATTTCAGGTATAACCTACCTGCAGATAAGGCTATTACTTCTCGTTTATATTAGTTGCTGAATATGATGGTTCCTAACAGAAAAAAATTTTGTTGCATATAGAAAACAAACTAATAGCAGTGCTTGCATCAGAACAAGCATCTGGAATTTTCCATCTAAATCATTGTACTCTCTTGTCATGTTACAGAAAGTTTATTTAACTTGAACTCTTTAGACACTGTCAGATATTAGAGCAATGGGTGTTCTAGTAATGAAACAAAGCATTTAAGATTGTATTCTGACTCCTCGGGATGAATGACCCTGTTTAGAAAGCAAAAATTGGATTAGCACATTAATGTTTTTGATTTATTAATGCATGTCTAGTGCTTCTTAAAGCTAGTTGGAGTACTACCATTGCAGCAGGAACTAAGCAGAAAATATAATAGTCAGTTAGGGAGTTGTTAGATTTAAATGTCAATCACTCATACAGGGGCTTACAGAAATGCACTATTATATTTTTAATGTGTGTAGAATGCTGCCAGTCACGATAATCCATTATTAGTAATTTATCTAGCTTTATAAATTTAACTCTTGTTAGTCATTTTATGACTATCAGCCTGAAAATTAGTCTTCAATTCACTCAAATCAAAAGCTTGTCTACCAGCCTTCTGAAAACAGTTTTACTGTCGAGATGGCTAGAGATATTTCTAAGAATACATTTTGCAGGTCCTGATACAACCTTCTAACAAGAAGAACTTGACTAAGCCTTCAAGAGTGCATGGGGGAGGAAACAACTTGCCTCAAAAGCATGTTCAGCACTTGAACTATTGCTGTGCTTCCTGTTACTACTTCATCCTAACAGGCTATATTGCACTTGGCAGTAAAAGCTTCTCTTGTCCTCTCCTGGCCTTGCAGATTCTGATTTGAGGTTAATATTTACACGCAATAACTCTTCAAGCTGAATCGTGTATTTGCAAGGACAAAGTATTACACTGCTAGCAGATGTTCAGCTTATCTGCCTCTGACTTTTTGGGTGTCCTTAACCTCTTCTGAGATAATCTCTCATCAACATGAAGACATGTAACTTTGTCTGCTGAAGGGGAAAAGGCCTGTCCATTGTTCAAGACTTCTGTTCAGTCCTTAATCCCATAACAGACTACAGCCATAATGAAGATTCTCAATTCCCTTTTGCAGAGAGGACAGAAACATAATCATTAAGGGTATCTGCTGTGTAGCCACCCCTTGCTCAAATAGAAGATATCTGTAAAAGCATCTCTAAGGGAAACTAAGTGTTGCTCAACGAAATTGTTTGGCATGTTCTTCCAAGTCTTGCTAAGAAACAGGTATTTCAAGAATGATTTGTCACTACTGGCAGTTCTCCTTGTAGAGAGTTCAGAGAAGACACCAAGAGCCCAGGATGCTGAAAGTCCTAAGGCTGTCTTTCCTAGAGTAGATGTGGGGAAATGAAGTACAATGCTTGAATTGAGGGTAGCCTGACTTGAGGCAGTATGTAACAGTCATGCTTCAAGGACTACGTGCTGAGGGCCTGACGTGATCTTTTCCTGAGCAGTGATTAGTACTCTCTATTCACAGGATAGGAAGGGAGGGAAATAACTGTTAGTGGTCTCTCAACAAGCCCTTTCTGGAGTCAGTTGAAAACTGGGTGAGCAAAATGTGTGTGGTATGTATCTACTGATAGGGCCAAGAGTTTGGGGCACTTCTCTCAAGGTCGCAGCATCTGTAAATCCGTAGTCTTTAGAATTTTGAAACAGTGTGTTTAGACTAGTAGTTAAGATGGGCCATACAGTTGCATATTGAGTAATTAAAGTGTGATAATAGGAATGGACTCATCTACATAGAAAAAATTCAAACTGCTTTAATTCAGCAATGCTGACATAGTTGCTGTGGGAATGATCTTGTTCTTTACTATGCTAGTATGTCTGAAGGCATGACTGTCCTTTCATCCGTGCATAAAAGCATCATGTCTCACCTTGCTATATTTGCTGCCTGGCTCCTTTGATATGAACTCAAAATTGAAGTGTAATAGAACAATTCTAATCTTGTGCTTTACACCTGCAGCCAGAGTAAGGAAATACTAAGAGACTGAGTACTTTGAAAGGCAGTCTCCAAGCAATAGCAAGAACTAGAAATAGCAGATTTTAACTTCATTTTAGTTACTTGCATGTAGAGCACACCAGCACTTTCTGTTAAGACAAACTTAATTGTGACAAAGACCTTGTTAGCTTTAGGTTGGATCTGAAGCACTGAATCCATATTTAAGTGTAGTTGAGACTCTTTTATGATAAGCAGACTAGAATACTGCTAGCTCAAGCTGTGTAATGTTGTCCCCCCCTCCTCCCCCCCCCCCATCCAGTGAAACCTTAAGGTGAAGCCTGTGGCAATGTTATCCTAGTCTTGTGGCTTATGTGTTAAGAAGTAGTTATTTAAAATATGAATGGTATTAAGGTCACCTTTGTCTATCCTTGCATTCTATAGTCTCACTAATTCTCTTGCTCATGACATGATTCTCAAAGACATTGAGTTCTCCATAGGTATGACAAACTGTCATGGACCGTGAACTTTCACCAGGGCAGATGAGCTGTGCCAGATCTCAAATATGGTAGTATGTCCTGTAAACTGTTCAGAAGGCCCTCACTAATCTAAAATTAAATTGCTAACACTGAGAATTAACTTCCCTATAGTAAGAGTATTTGCAAGGGTTCAGCCAGACTTGTGTGTAACCCTGCCCATCTTTCTCAGGATATTTTGTTCTGGTTCTATGCCAGTATGTGGTCTGACTTCCCAAAGAAGGAGGCAGATGGCAATGAGTACAAGATGCCTACAGTTTAAAGATGGCAGCTGCCCATATGGGTAACTACCACCTTACAGTTGCAAAAGTGAGGTCTTATATGTGCCTGTTTGCTCCTCCCTACATTGTTTACTTGTTATTGCCTCTTCACTTCAACATGAGATACTTTAGTTTTGTAACACCAGAGCTGGGTGTAGCTCTACTAATTAAATTGAGGAAGTAGGATCACTGTAAGGCAGAACTCGGTGCCTTGAGGCTGTTGTATCTTTCTGTCATGTAGCTGGGCAGAATGTCCTAAAGCTATGACTGAGCTTCTTAAAAGCAAGTCCCAGCTGTCTATTCTAGGCCCTTTCGTTCTATTTTCCAACTAATAATCTTTCAGAGGGGGGCGGGTGATTAACTATTGATCCAACCTTAACTCTCTTTCTTTTATCTCTATTTCTGAAGGACTTGATAAATCCAGGAAGAGGGTCCTTATGCTTATGTCTAAAGGCTATCTGCACCCAAAACTATANCTATCCATTTTAATGTTGTTGCAAGTATCCTGCAAATCCCTGTCACTTCAATAGTTTTCCCCTTGATCCTTTGTCAGAATGGGCACACAAGCCACTCTTTCAGTGATAACATTTCTTAAATAACCATGGCTTGCTATATAAACTCTTCCTCTGACATCTATTTCTACTCAGAACCACTTGAAACTTTCACAGCAACACCTTTATTCCCTTGCAACAAATGTTCCCGAACTGTGGCCAGGCAAGTTGCTTTCAGAGGAGAACAGGTAGAGGTGACAGATCTTTGCCATATGAGCACTTTTATCTCTGTTGGTTTACTTAAGCAATGTTCAATGCAATTCAAAAACCATCTGGTAAGCAGCTAGATCTAATTTTGCTTATATTAACAACTAGTTGCCTAAAGGCCTCCTTCCTGGTTAAATGGAATGGAGGCTTTAAGGGTGAAATTCTCTGTAGATCCAGGAATTTGTGTTCTTCCTTGGTTAAGAATCAGTTAAGTTTTGATATCCATTTCTCAGTGGCTGTCTGGGTGAATCACTCTGTAACTAATGACTTAGTAGTGAATTGAGAGAAGGGGGAAGGCAAGAGTGAAAGCAAAATTCCAAAAGTGAATTTCAAGTAATGGATAAAGCATCAACTCTTAAGTAAGGCAAATGAGGAATAGGCTGTTAAGAATAACAAATTTCTGATGCAAGAGGATATACAGCACTCCAGCACTTGTATCTGCATACACAGTGTGTCTCAAATGCTGGATAAAAGAAGTGGCTTGGTCTGTGACCCCTTGCCTGGATATAGGGGGAGTCAGAGGGTAGACCAACTACTTAATCACCTAAACAATTTCTGGACTTCATTCATTTCCTTAAAATTCAAGGGCCTAGCCAAAACCGTTGCAATATCCTAGACAGAAGATTGATAGAATCATTTCTGTAACATATGTGAATGTCTAGTTCTTTCTGTCTGGATACAGGTGATCTTCATAACTCTACAAAGCTACTCCATGGGTATGTTTGTTTGGTAAGTGTGAGTCAGTGCTTCAGCTGCCTAGGAACAAAGTATGGTGACTGCAGGTTATTTTCTGAGGTTTTTATCTCAGAGACAAAAGGGTCACATGGTTTAGAGGTAAATTCTGAAAGTCTATAGTTTCTTGTCAACTTGCATGATTTTTTTGAAAACCTGAAGGTTACTTGATTACTGTTAAGACAAGTGTGGAGAGGTTTGGTTTGTGGTTTTGTTGTGTTTTTTCTGGAACAGTCTGTCTGCAGCCTAAGGAAGTTATTTGTTTTTACCTGTTGGGTGGTATAACCTCAGACTTCTGCTAGTTATAGAAACATCAGTAATATCTACTGGTTTCTTTTGAGTGTTTTGGTATTATCTTCATGGGTGTTTGTAACAGATCCTAGCAAATGTTTCTTGCATTCTCTCTGATCCTACTTCAGAGATGCAGCTAGCAGTGCTGAAGGGGAATAGATCAAAATATCTGAAGTTCTGTAAATAGCTTTAAAGGGTTAAAAAGCTAAAAGTTGAAAGATGAAAGCAGGTGGTTGCAAGTACAGCCTGTTGGTGTAAGTCCTAGGTACTACTGAGGTAAGTGTTCATCCTGTCGTGGCCATGCTCTCTGTAGCCTGATGCTGAGTCAAGACTTCCTGTGTGATCCCTACTAATGCTTTCAGGCATTAGCAGGAAAACTAAACTAGACTAACAGGTCTAATAAGAGTATTCTTCAAGGTAAAATATTGTCTCTGCCTACTAATTGTTATTTGTATTTTTAAAAATTACAGCAAACACAACTGGCCACCATCTCATCATGTCTGCTGAAGCTGAAACTACCACCACCACCACCACCACCACCATCAGCCAACCTGAACAACAGGCTCCACCAAAAGCACAGTCTTCAAAGAAGGAAAAAAAGAAAGGTAAGAAAGGATTGCCTTTTGAACACCTCCTCTCTTCAGTGTCCTTAATCTTATCCACTTGCCTAAACCAAGATCACTATCATACTATAGCTGAAACAACTCTGAGCTTTCAGGTTGACTAGAGGAGCAAATGTGCTATGTTTAGGGGGGTTTCTAGCCTTAAGTTCTAAAGCTCTGTTTCATTTGTTAAATGAATCATTTGCTGAGCCTGAGAAGGTAGCAAAAGCCTAGAGACATGACAGCGTCCTGAGAAGGTGACCAGACCCTGGACCATCAAGGTAGCTATTAGTCTGAACCTGAACTTGGCTCCCCCACTCCCTCCAGAGAGGGAAGTTTGTGCTAGACACAGACTGTAGTCCAGAGAAGCTAGAAAACTCATTCCATAAGAACTATTGAAGATCAAATAATATATTTTTGATAGATTAGATCATGTTAATATAATTACTCATATAAAAATCCATACCTATGTACACACTTGGAGTATGTTGGGTATGCAGAGAAGAAAAGCAAGCAGCTCCTCGTAGCAGGAACAGCAGAAATAACAAATTAGCTGAAATCCTGAGTGATTAGAGGTACTGGAGTATGAGGACTTGTAGGAATGATGGTGTAGGTGGAAAGTTCTTGTATGGGAACAAGGAAAGTATTGCTGCACACCAAGGAGAAATCTGCTCCCACCAGAACAAGGGGGTAGCACCTGAAGGCCTTCTTGAACATCCTGTGTGGCCATGGGAAGAACCATTTCTGCTTGGTGTTTTTGATTATCACCTGTATCTACTTAGGTGTTGCCTATAAGTATTTCAGTCTTTTAAGTGATGAACAATTGTTCTGAATTTCCCAGATATTAAACACTGAACTCTTTGAACTGAGGCCATATTCTGCAAGAGCACTGTGACCTTAAAGAAGTGTCTATCTTGCAGTGTACACAGTAATGAATGAAGTGAGGATTCTTAGTAAGCTGTACTCAAGGAACTGTGTTAATATATACTTATATGGTGTATATATGTATTTTAAAGATCTCAAATTCACAACATACACATTTTTCTCATAACACAGGAAATAAAACAACCTCAAAACAGGCAAACAGTATCACTAAACCTTTTCTCTATCTCCAGGGCCAGAAAAGACAGATGAATCTCTCTTGGCAAGATTCAAAGGTGATGGTGTAAGGTACAAAGCTAAACTGATTGGCATTGATGATGTCCCAGAGGCAAGAGGAGACAAAATGAGTCAGGATTCAATGATGAAACTAAAGGTAAGGGCTAGAGCTGGCATGTAAGGAAGGCTAGAGCTGGCATACAAGGACCTCTTGTTAGCTATCAAAAAGCAAATCAAAGGTCACTTTGGCACAACTTCAAATACAGCTTAATAGTATCATAGTAGTAACAGCTCCATCCTAGATGGATGTTACTTCTAAAGCTATAACCTCTCTTACAAAGGGCAGTGTTTCTCTAATAGATTGGGAACACTCTTTTGGGTCTGCAGGCATCCAGTGTGAATGCTAGTAGTATGAATTTGATCACAAATAGTGAGCTTGGGTTTTAGATGGGGAAGGGGGAATGTTGTGCAATTTAACATTAACGCCAAAGCACAAACTGGCATCCTGTCAGTGGTGACATCAAACGTTACAGATAAACAAAAAACATAAATAAAGCCATGCAGCAACAAAGACTATTACTTCTGGAGGGCACAACACTCACATATCTGCAATGAAGCTGGAAAAGCAGGTAAAGATGCTGCCATTGCAGCCATTTTGTGTACCAAAAGGATTTTTAAAGGTCTAAAATGCTTACAGAGGAGACAGTCTGGTTCTGAGGCATCACTTCAAACCTGTAAAGACATGTGTTGCAAGAGGAATGCTGCTGTAACTGTACAGTTGCATAGGAGTAACTGGATTAGCACTAGTACAGGCAGAGCCATATGCTTATGAGGAATGCAAGAAAACAACTTAAAGCTCAATCTCACAAAATCTTATCAATACTTTGATATTCATCCTCTTTAGGGAATGGCAGCGGCAGCTCGTTCCCAGGGTCAACACAAACAGAAGATCTGGGTAAACATCTCCCTCTCTGGTATCAAGATAATAGATGAGAAAACTGGGGTAAGATATAGCATATCTTCTTAATGTGATTCTTAAAGCAAATGAGACACTTGGAACTTAGACCAATCTGAACTAGATTCCTTAATGGCACTGTGCTGCACTTCCACATATAAAAATTGGCTTGTGAAATGGGTTTTAATGCTGAGGCTTCCTAGCAGAAAGATAGCTACATCCTATTGTGGTTATTCAAAGGCTGATAAATCTGAGTCTTGAACTGAAGCATTTTAACACATCATTCTAACTACAGATAATAGCACCTATTATGTCTTCTGCCGTTTAAACCAATAGTTATTTTTTCCTAATTCCAGGTCATAGAGCATGAGCATCCGGTAAACAAAATCTCCTTTATTGCTCGGGATGTAACAGACAATCGTGCTTTTGGTTATATATGTGGAGGAGAAGGCCAGCACCAATTTTTTGCCATAAAAACAGCTCAACAGGTATGGAACAGGCACACTCTTCCACTTGTTACGAATAATGCTATTGTGTAAACATTTAATATGTGATAAAGGTGTCATGTTTTGCTGGTAATCCTACAAAACTCCTATGGGGAATGTGAACACAAATGCATTGACTCTTTTTTGAGAGATGGACCACATGTATTTACTGTATCACCACTGGCTTCTGTCTGGTACAGCTTCTTTGTGTCCACAATAAAAACACTCAAGTAGTCTTGCTTACTCTGACTGGTGATGCTTAACTTGTCCATGTACCAAGGAAGTCATTAGTGAGATGGACAGAGCCATTATCCTGTGCTTCTCTCAGTGAGAATGCTAATTGTTGAGTAAAATATTCAGAGCTTCACTCAGAATTAATAGGAATGTAGAATTCCAGTAATCTAGTTCTCATGATGCTTTGTCTTGTGCAGCAGAGAAATCACTTAATTGCAACAGTGATTCTGGGCCAGTGAATGGCAGGTGTGGTCCTTCTAGAGGTGCTTCTGTGAGGGATTCTGATTCTTCTATTGATAAGTTCCTCCCATGCAAAAATCCTGTGTACGTGGTTTGTCTCTGAGGAGAATCTGTATGTAAGCAGTTTTGGAAACAAGCTACTTAGAAATACTGCTGAAAATTTTCATAAACAGCTTGAAGTTAGATATTATTTCACTTGTCACTATAATGTTTTTTATAACAGTCACTATAATGGCTTCATAAGCCAAGACTTCAAAGCTAGAAATTTTTTATACATCCCTGCCTGTCCTCCTGGGGAACCTGCTGGCAGCTTGTGGTAGTTTTAGCTAGGCCTCAAATTAGCAGGTGGGACTGAGGGGCTCCTTGTTGAAGTATGTTATTATTTCATTAACAGCTCTAAGACCCTCTCCAAAGTCTGTTTTATTAGTTCATCAGAGTTCTGTGTTGTATTGGTTTCACTGGAATTGTAGAGTAATTACCATATCCTTTTGTATGTTCTCTGGAGTCTATTCCCTCATTTCACCATGGGATGCTGCTTGTCAGCCACAAAGCTCAGCCAGCCTGTAGACAGCTCTTGACTTGTTGCTAGTTGTTTCTGACACAAACTTGTCTAGTTGAGAGGTAAGGAATTCTGCAGCTCTAGTCTGCTGCAGCTGTACTGTTTGTTAAAGTTGGTAGCTTTTAAAATGGCTCTTCCTGCAGTTTCATGTCAAACCCCCTTGTTTAGGAGAGGATGGTGTGCAGATGTAACTAGCGAGATTTGTTCAGTGGATTCTCTTCTTGAGCCAATGGTAGTGGCTGAAAAGAGTGACCTGTTCTGCTCTAGACATTGACACAGCTGCTGTATGTCTAAAACAAAAGTTCCAAAGCAGTACAATTGAACCCGCCACCGTCTCAGCAACAACATTCTTTTTGAAGGCTGTACCGAGAATTCCATGCTTTCTAACTCACATTAAACTGTCATAATGGCACAGATCCCATTTAAAGCTGAGCTCTGCTTTACACATTTGAGGTGATGATAAACTTACCTTATGCTTTCCTTGCTTGTTTGCTCTGTGTATACTGTTTAAAATAAATGTACTATTATCTTTAGAACCTTTCTCCTGGTTCAGTGCTAGAGTTTGTAGAAAGTAGGCAGATGCGAAATGATTTTCCTCTCAGGAGACTGCCAGAAGGCTTGGGTACATGTTGCACTTCTAGGACTTGCCATACACTAGTAAAGTATTGCACTACAAGCTTTTTGGCAAAAAAAAATTGCAGACTTAGCACAAATGGAGACACTTTTCCTGTGGAGTTATCAACGGTTCTAAACTGATTGTGATCCATTGTCCTTAGATTCTGTGTAAGATCTCTCTTATGCAGACTAAACAGACCTGTAAACTCTCGCTTTTCCTATTACCTCAACATAACTCTTGCTCCATTTAGGAAAGTTTGGCTTGCAGGACAGATTGCTTGAGTAGAAGTACAGGGGGAAAGTAGTACATGGCCTAAAATCTACATTTTTTTCAGGCTGAGCCTCTAGTTGTTGATCTTAAGGATCTCTTCCAATTAATATATAATATGAAGAAGAAAGAAGAACAAGAAATTAAAAAGGTGAGTAAAAATACAAAAAATGTGTTATTCTGAATAGAAATAAAGCTTGATTCAACTCTAGCTGAGTTTTGGGATCTTTTAAGATTTGACATTGAGGTCTGTCTAAATCTGGGAACACTTGAAGCTATTGGTTGGTAGTTGTACTAGCAGTCTGATCACCTAGGTCTGGCAAGCTCCTCCAAGTAAGAGACTTGATATTCTACTTGATGTCTTGGTACTAAAAGCCACCTTTTTTTCTTCAGAATGAAGAAGCAAGTAAGACTGAGGTAAGTCACTCCAACTCAGCCTTTCTTGATTATCTATGCTGCTACACCACAACTAGCTTTGACTTTCTTTACACTGTTAGCACTGTGGAGGCAATGTCAAATGCCCAATTACACTGAAATGGGACTGAAGGGTTTCTGTGAAACTAATCCTGAGTAGTGGTCTCCCTCATGCTTCCTCTTTCCATCACTTGCTCTTTAAAGCCTGCAAGTCCTGTGCTTAAAGCATGTTTTGATAATCCCATAATTGCTGACACTGATACCCATCTGTTACAGAATGGTGGCGAAGCAGTCCCTGCTGATCAAGCTGACAAAATGAAACTGGTAGGTTACGTTTTAGAACTTTATGTTGATGCCATTAGGGAGTTCATAACTGACTCTCCATATTCTGTGAGAGATGCAGTATTTACAGATGTTTACAGTAAATCTGCATAATGCTTGATTCTTGCTCTCTCAAGAGCTCTAACCAATTCTTTCAATATTTCTGTGTTCAAGGGAGTTGACCAGATGGAGTTGTTTGGGGATATGTCAACACCTCCTGATATGAGCAGTCCCACAGTAAGTACAGTCTAGCTTTACTATCTTGGCTTTTGCTTTGAAAGCAAACTTAGTCCAATAGTAAGTACTGTTTTTACTGAGACCTCTGTCTAGTGATCATCAGTATACTAATAGGGTAGGACTATAGAAGTACACACTAACTAGAGTAATTAATATTCTAGTAGTCCTAGCTCAAAATTTGGCCTAATTGTACAAAAGTGTGCATAAATGTCGTCATACAACAGTATTAACCAAAAATCCTATCACTTTTAATCTGATTCTGTAAGCCACCATCAGCCATGAAACAATTGGTGCTGCTATCCCAGCTATAGTGACCAAGTCTCACCCTTCTGCTGCATGCTTGATGGAGGAGAATTGGCATGTTTATATGTTCCACTGGCAGATAGCTCTCCCATCTTATTCTGAAGCTGAGACTGCAATTTGAAGTTACACGAAGACAGTGTGATTTCACAACTTGTCAAAACTAAGGACTAGAACTCAAACAGGGGTTCTTGACTCAAAGGAAAGACTAGACTCTGCAGTCACTAGACTGAACAACAAGAATCTGATATTTAACCATGGGATCTGTAAACAGGTGCTTTTAGTATTGAGTTTTAGAAATCAAGTAGCTGTGATTTGAGTACAGACAGCACTGCTTGCCTGTGTAACACTGAATGTTTACTAGTGTAATGTACTGGATGCTAGGATGTCTTCTTTCACAGAAGTTTTCCTTGAGCTTTTGCGCCATGCAGGAAATTCTACGTAAAACTAACTTTATTTTTCTCTCTGAATAAATAGGAAGCTAAAGAGATTCTATTAGTGGATCTTAATTCTGAAATTGAGACCAAACAAACTTTTACAAAAGAGGATCTCTTCTTGAATGGCATCACAGCCTCTCTTCCACAACCAAAGGCACAGCCACCCTTCTTGCCTGAGAGTTCTTTTTCTGCCAATCTCAGCTTCTTTCCCACACCTAATCCAGACCCTTTCAGTGATGATCCTTTCACGCAGCCAGACCAATCTGCACCACCTTCATTTGATTCTCTAAAATCTGATCAGAAGAAGGAAAGTCTGAGTACCTTGACATCGGTGGGTAATGGTGCTTCAAATGGTGAAGCTGAGTACTTTGGTAAACAGTTTGACCAGATTTCTAATAGAACTGGCAAACGAGAAGCACTAACAAGCCAGTGGCCACTTGGGAATAAGTTGCCTGCAGCCAGAACTCCAGATGGGGTACCAGAGAGAGAACGGAATGGCTTTCTTAAAGTCCCATCAAACCTGTTTGCGGAAGGTCTTTCCAAAGGAGTATCTCTGCAGAATGGAGTAAAGCTGGATTCTGAAAACGATATCCAATTCATGACACATGAGTCTATAACAATTAACCCACCACCACAGAGTACCAAGCCAGGAAGAGGAAGGAGGTCTGCCAAGGTGAACAATGTTCAAGTAATTTATGGTGGTATGCATGCTTTTACTTGGAGAAGCTGGGGGAAGGAAGGCTTTCTTTCTTCATACTGTGTAACTGGCTAAATAGCTGCACAAATACGTCTCTTCTGCCTGCCATGCTTACTCTAACCTTTCTGCAGCCATAATACCTTCTAGTATTCATGAATGCTTCATAGTACCTGTGGTCACTAAATTCTATACTCTCTCCCTTAATGCTGCCATACTCCTGTAAAGGTTTGGTAAGTATGCTGCTAAGCATATTGACACTTGATATAATGCCTGAACCTGTTATGATAGCAGTATGCCCATAAAGCTATGGTTTCATAACAATGGGATACTAGTATTAGCTCACAGAAGCCTATCTACTTTCTCAGCATTTGCTGAGAGCAATCTCAGTGATTTGCCTGATTAGACACATAGTGGCTCTGGGTCAGCTTCATTTGTGTTGTACTCAAATGATGCAAAACTCAGTTGCTGGCCTTTCCACAACTGTAGGGGTCACTGCAGACCCTAGAGCTCTGCAGCACTAGTATTTAAAAGGGTGGGGTGCAGCAGGGACCTCATTATGATAGCAAATAATTCAGTCACTTTAAATCCTACTGTTCTGCTGTTGACTTGTCAGTACTATATAGTAATGCCATGTATCTCCACAGGCATGAGCAAAATGGTGGTTTGAAACTCTTGGTCTCTAAATAATACCCATCAAAGGTCTCTGCTCTACTTTAGTTGAAATAAAAGCTTGTAGCTCTGGACTACAGAGCCTTGATCATGCTAACACGTTTCGCCGTGGCATCTCACCATTTTTTTTTTCTTTCTAGACTGCAATGGATGACTTACTCAGCTCAGACTTCCTTTGGCCAGCTGCGGAGAACCTTGATGTACCCTCATTGGCACAAACGGGACCTGTGCTAACTAGTCCACTGGACCTCTTTGCAGCACCTTCGTTGTCTGGTCTAGGTTAGTTTACAAAGTGAAGGTCTTACTTCAGTCCGAGATATCTGCTAACACCAAAACAGACGTTCTGGTTTTCCTTTACTTCTTGTATAGTGCTGTGTCATTTAATCCTTTAATCTGCCCTAAACTATTAAGTTGTGGGAATGGAGGCCTAAACTCTGCATTCTTAACTGGATTGGGGTTTTTTGCTTTGACAGCAGATTGCTGTTTCAGATACACAAGGCTCAAGTGAGCCAAGCAGAACTTGTGAAAGCAGAGTAACATTGCTGCAGAATCATAACAATCACTTACATAGAAGCAACTATATGGCCAATGCATCTGTCCCTTCTATGCTAGGTCTAAGTATGTTCCTGCTTTTGTTACATCAACCTCAGTTGTGTTCTTCCAGCATTAAAATGCAGCAAAGTAAAAAATTAACCCTCTTTTCTCACTCCTGCTTTCTCCCCAAATGTTTTGATTTGTAAGTGTAAACCAAGAGTTTTTTGCAAATGGTACATGAAAATGTTTTGCTGGTACCCTCTGTGGAATTGATACATGCCCACCTGTGTTCTTCAGATGACTGAAGTGCTGTGTAACAACAATCTTCCCCCCAGGTGGTTTGCCAGTAACTACTTCATCGTGGGCTGCACAGACACCTGCCTTCACTCAGACTCCATCAGTCTTTCCTGGGTCTATGATGAGTGCTCAGTCTACAGCATTTACTCCACCACTTGCCTTTGGTACTCAAGCAATGTCAGGCTGGAACCAATCTGCATCTTTCAATCCAGCAGCCACTCAGTCTCCTGGTCTCTGGCAACAGCCAACGCAAGTTCCTAGTCCTTGGGTACAGCCATCCAGTGCTGTAAATCCCTTCCAGAGTAGTATGTTCCCACCTTCAACACTATCTGCGCCATCACCATCTGTACTGCCCTCTATGTCAACAACTAGCGCACCTCAGCCACCGCCTAGAACTGCACCACAGAAGGAGCTATCCAAGAAAGAGAGTGATGCTTTCATTGCTCTGGATCCACTTGGGGATAAAGAGATAAAGGATGTCAAGGAAATGTTCAAGGACTTCCAGTTGACAAAGCCACCTGCAGTACCAGCAAGGAGAGGAGAGCAGCAAAGCCTTTCAGGTGCTTCTGGAGCTTTCACTATTTGGTTTTGTTGTAAAGTAGGCATTCCTTGAGATAGTACAGATCAGAATGACATGGAAGCTAGTGAGTTGTCTGCTGTCTGCTAATGTGACTGGTAAAATCTTCCNACTACTTTACTAGAACAAGGTAAACAAGTCTGTACAACGTTAGAATTTCCATCTAGCTTAAGTGTGGTGAGTGACAAGCAGGAGTTAAAACTGAGGTCACTCAAAGTGACTTCCATGTAAGTTACTTGTTTTTCTAATTAGATGAGCTTTGATGTTGCCATACAGGCAGAACTGAGTACTTGTTAAAGCTGTTAAGTGATTATAGCAGTATCTCTCTCTTTCTTAGAACCACCAAAGCCTGTTCCT
>VWZD01008212.1:54263-66101 GCA_013396695.1 Sakesphorus luctuosus
TACAACTTTCTATACTCAGATAGGTACAGAGACATTTCTCAGATGTAAATATTGGAAATACTAAAAATATTCAAATGAACGGAACAGTCACAGAAGAGCAAAATAATGATATAGAATCCTTCATGGAGCAGTTATTTTTGGAAGTAGTTCTTGTGCATTGATATATAGAGATAAAGAGTTTTACAGCCAATATGCTTGCCTCTCTGGTTTTGTAATGATTCAGATTTCCTCTCTTATGCTGCAGGAAATACTGCTATTTCACAGGTCATACCCTGCAAGAAGAGACAATACGAGGAGTAGCTGTATATTCCTTCTACAAATTTGATGGATGTTGTACATACTTGATAACTGAGTTCCCACCAGCAAACAAACTAATATAAGTTATGAAAAAAAAAACGAAGTCCTAAACCAGGTTAAATATAACTATTTAGATGCCATTTTACATCTAAAAGAAATGATTTCTCACAAATATGTTGATCAGGAAGAAATGTTTTTGCATCCTTTATTCTTAAGGTTCTCACTGTGTTTGATATTTAACATCTTTTATTTGTTTATTTTTCATACATGATCTTTAAAGAGCTTTACAAAAGATGTATCCTTATCTCTGTTCCACAGATGAGAAGACCACAAGAGATGAGGCAAGCTGCTTGGATAAAGGAAGATTCAGTTCCACAACTATAGTCACCATCTCTCACAGAAAATGACTTTTCCAGCCTTACGACCATTGTCTCTGTGGCTGACAGCCCCTTTTTTCAAATATAACCTCTCTTGTATTTTTCTTGTAGGATCAATATTTTAGGAATGCAGCCAATGGCCAGCCCATTTGACAATGACTTTTTCAATGGTCTCTGTGAAAGGGTGCGTGATGGAAACACGCGGACATATTATCGCAAGCCATGGAACGTGGCTGTTCTCATTTATGATGTGAGTTTAAGTTCTGTGCAGACTAGGATGTGTTTAACTGAATGCTGAATCCTCACATCTTGCAAGACTCAGTGCGTCTCTCAAGTCAGGCAGCAGCAGGTTTTTAGCATCAAGCTTGTGCTAATTCTAGAGGAAAACAGGTTATATTATCATTTACTTTGGCAGTTAACCTTGGTGTGCCAGATAAACTCTCACATGTTCATTGCTGCACCTTTCCAAAATAAATAAAACTATCTTTCTGGAATGTTTACAAAATGAGTGGGTGAGACAAACAGAAGACATACAGAAATTATTATGATACCTAACTTTTACTCACTCAGTAGAGCAACAATTAAGCTACTTTTTCAAAGACAATGAAAAAAGACAAATAATATGATGATACTCTGGTCCTACATGTTTTTTTCTAATCAGTGATGATTTTCTCTGTCCCACTGTAAAAAAAACCTAATCTAAGAGGCATTTGAGTTTCACAATACAACCTTCAGTGAGGCTTGAACACCAAAAATGTTGATGATCATTGAAACATAAATGTCAGATGCATTTCAGAAATTAAAGCAGTATGTTTCATATCAAAGGCTTTACCTTTTTCTGTGAGAAATAACTTCATAAAACAAAAACAATTTTAACAAGCTCCTGCTTAAAATGAGCAAATCTAACCCAAGACCACTGTTTATTTTTTTTTTATGTAGAACCACTTTTTGTTACTAAAATTCTATGTTCTGCTAAAGTATGCTAAAATAAACAACACTGAAATAGGTATTTCTGAATTAGCTATTTTCTGCTCTAAGAAAAGAAGACAAATCGTAATTCTGACTCATTTCAGATGGCAGGACCTATTAGCCAATCTTATCTGCCTTCTAGGAAAGAGATGGAGACTATTATTACTTACATAGAATCATAGAATCTCCTGAGTTAGAAGGGACTCATCAGGATCACTGAGTCCAACACATGGCCCTGCACAGCACACCCCAAGAGTCATACCATGCGCCTAAGAGCTTCTTGAACTTTGTCAGGGTTAGTGCTGTGAGCACTTCCCTGGGGAGCCTGTTCCAGATCCCAACCACCCTCTGAGCGAAGAACCTTTTGCTGATACCTGACCTAAACCTCTCCAGGCTCAGCTTCATGCCATTACCTCAGGCCCTGCCTGCCCCTCTGCTTCGCTTTGGGAGGAAGCTGCTAACCATGTAACAGAACTGTTAATGCACATAAATTACTTTGACAGTGTTACATGCTGAGATTTAATACTCACTGAAGTATTGTCATTGCAGTTTTCTCTTCACTTTTGAACCACCGAACCAATTGAGTTGAAGTGGTTTGTGGAGGTAGTGGTATTTCTATTTCCATTTGCTTTGTTTCAAAGGGAAAAGGACCTGTAAGAAAATGTATTGCTAAGCTAAGTAAAAGATACCATTTTAAGGTGCTGTGTAGATTTTTCTATTACTGCCTGTTTGTTTTCTCATACAACCTTTTCATTATCTTTTCTCAGACAAAAGCAGACAAAACCTTCACATCTGTGCTCTACCATGATCGTGCAAAAATGTTACGAGAAGTTTACATAGAAAAAGAAAAACACTTTAATGCTGACCTGTCTGTGAAATACACACCTACTGATGGAAACAAAAGTAGTTCAGAAGCAAATTTCAAGTATTACTATAGGAAGAATGCAACTTTAAGTTCTATTCTGCAACGCTTCACAGAAAGGGTGAGTTAATACATCCAAAGGTTTTAATGAAACTATTCTACAAAGAGTACAATTTATACAATATTAGAATAATAAAATAATAATCTTTCTAATTATTCTAGTCAGTAGCTATTTGCTGTAATTTATTAAAAAAAAAAAAGAAACACTGGAAGCAATAGGGTTAAAAGTAACCAAATGTAGCTTCTTTTTCCCACTGCTAATCCTTGACTAGGCATCATCCTTATCTTCCTCAGAGGCTTGAAGTTAGAAATGGTCAAGACCTCTGATCCCATCTTGATTAAAAAGCAGCTCTCATCTGTGCAATGTGGGCAAATTAGGTCAAGTTTTGTGATTAAAAAAATGCCACTGAATAGACCTACACTTTGCAAATGTAGAATAAGAATATATAATAATGAATGAAAGGTCAGATCTCGGTCATTTGGGTACATCTGTGCCAGTGAACTAGCAGGGTTAGCTCTCACGATCTCATAAGCAATGACTATCCTGCAGTTCCCTACAGCATGTTTGGAGGGAATGTTCTTAGACAATCTGGAGAAAGGAAGCCTATTTTGGGGTTCCACAAAAGCCATACCACTACCTTCACTTTGAGATAGTGGAAAGACTCATTTTATTTACTAGTAAGGAAGTAGCCTTAGCATTTAGTGAGGCCAAAATGAGAAAGACCACAAAAAGTGATACTAGATATGTTTTGGTCTAACCACAGCCAGCAACTAAGCCCCACACAGCCACTCACTCATTCTCTCCCCAGCAGGGTCAGGAGGAGGCTTAGGAGGGTAAAAGCTAAAAAATTCATGGGTTTGGATACAGACAGTTTAAGAGGGAAAGCAAAAGTTGTGCACACAAGCAAAGCAAAACAAAGAATCAGTTCCCTACTCCCCAAGGGCAGCCAGGTGCTCAGCCACCTCCAGGAGAGTGGGGCCCCATCATGTGTGAAAGTCACTTGGGAAGACAAACACCATCTATGAAACATCCACTCCTTCCTCCTTCTTCCCCCACCTTTATGTACTGAGCATAATGTCATATGATATGGAAAAACACCCAGATCACTTTGAATCACCTGTCCTTGCTGTGTCTCCTCACAACCCCCCAGACAGCCCCCGCAACCTTCCCAGCATGGTAGTGGGAAAAGCAGAAAAGGCCTTGGCTCTGTGTAATCACTGTTCAGCAATAACAAAAACATCTCTGTGTTATCAGCTCTGTGTTCTGCACAAATCCAAAACATGGTCCCACACTAGCCACTCTACCCTGGCCAAAAACCAGCACAACACGGCATTATGGACTAATCCAGCAGCAGTGTGCTGGGTCATATTCCCTTTCCCACCCTATATCCTAAGATCTGTGACTTCAACATGCCATCATGCACAAGGGGCTGAAGTGGGGCATGTGCAAGGGAGTATAGGTCTGCCTCAACTAATTCAAACTTTCAAGTTTGTCAGCCTTGCTATCTAGGACCAATTCAGAGCTCTAGAGGTTGAATGGATATAAGGGAAAACTAATTTAATTTTCATAACCTATTAACTAAAATAATGCTGAAGAGAAAAGTCTATTGTATAAAGTTGACATACAGCACTGACTTTGTATTGGTATGAGCTCTCTTGGGACTGAAATGGACTCAAACCATAAATCTCAACAGATGAAAAAGATCAAGTTCTGTAGCTCACAGTGTTTATGGACTGCTTATAGTGAAGTGGTTTATGATACAATTTTGACCTCAAATTCTTTCTCAGAGATCAGCTCAGAGAACGAGTCACAATCTGTCATCTGCAGAGTTCTACCACTGTAAAGTCATGTGGCTGCAGGGTAGTGGATTGGCAGTCTCTGGCTGAGAATCCTCCAGGGCTCACCTGCAAGTTAAAGCCAGGAGAAGCCTGGAGGCACCTAGAGAGCTAAGGATTTTGTACATGCTAGTTGGCAGAAATATTGCACCTACAAAAATGTCCTCACAGTGATTTATATGTCTGCAGATTTCTGCTGGTCTCAAGCAGCATCTTAGTCAGTGGTTTAAGATCCTTTAAATGGTGCCAGCTAATGTGACAGTCAGGTGCCAGATCCCTTTTACATACCTCCTACTGGACACTACTGTTAAGGGAGTCACATAAGTACTGCAGATAATAATGGGGTTTGGAAGGCATGTGTTTGCTTACAGTCTGAAGTGCAACTATTTCACAAGATCTTATTTCACAAGGTACAGGTAGTAGCTAGGTCCTAGTTTACAATATGATATAAAACCACCTGGAGTGTAATTTACAAGAATATCAGTCGCTATATGTAGACTTACAATGTATTTGTGGGTCAAAATGACTAAAATGTATATTTTTTCCTCATTAATTTTCACTTTATGATGTTATTTGGGGGCTTTGGTTCTTAATTGGAGCTGTGCCCTTCCTTTTGACAGTATGACAAGTGATCCAAAAAAAAAGAGAGAACTTAGTTCTGCTCTGACTATAAACAAAGACAAAACTCATCTGCTCCCAGTGGGCAGCTACAGTTATCCAGTAATCCACATAGAACAACTTTTTAATGCTATGAAAGTCAGAAAGCCACTTTCAGTAGTCATTGTGCTTAATGAGAAGATTCTGTTGTTAAATAGATCAGAAAGGCCTTGCTGAAATTAGTAAGATAAGAGTTCTGCAAAACTGAAAGAATTGAAATTTCTTCCTCCTTGCTCTTTCCTCCATTTAAATCAGAGAACTTCTAATTTTAATCAAACAAGTTTGTCCCTCTTCCAAAACACTAGATTGAATGCCATATTTAAAAGAGCTGCAGCTTCTTTATAGGTAAAATAGAACATATTTTTTCTGCTATGCTGCATCCCAGAATGACACTGTCATCTTTTTTCTTCCCTATGCATTCAGAACCAAACCTTTCTTCATGTAAAAGGAAAGATTCAGCTGGGAAGATTCCAAATGCGGAGTCGTGATGTCCGTCTCACAGATAGTTTCCTAGACGATCTACACTTTCTTCCTTCTGAGTATGATAAAGGGGAGTATTTCAAATTCCTAGAAGATTATGGAACTCACTATGCAGTCTCTGGAACTGTAGGAGGAAAATATGAACTTGTGTACGTGCTGGATAATTATGCTATGTCTCAAAAAGGTACACATGTTTTTGGCTCACTGTGATATGCAGATTGACACCAAGTCTTCACACATTCAAAGAGATGTATGATGATAGATCTGTGTATATGGAGCACTACTAAGAACAGCACAGGTCTGTGTGTACTGTGCATCAGTGACATGACAAAATTACTTAAGTTGAATAGAAATTAGAGTCAGCCTTTCTAATTTACAGAATTATTTGAAGTCTCTAGTTTAAGTCTGTAATTGAGAGGGAAGAAAAACCCTTTAAACCTCTTGAAAATTTTAAAAATAGTGACATGGTTTACAAGAGATCCAAAGCCTAGAAAGTCTGCCTAAACCTTAAAACCAATTTGCTAGATGGTACTTTTTTGTGGTGCAATCACCCTAAGAGTATGGTGGTGACAAAAAACAAGGAATAAATACTTCTTAGAAGTCACATGGTTCACTTGAGTGTGTTGAAACTAATTTCATAGCCTTTAACGTTCACATTGGAATTTTTAATGTCCTGGTTAAGAGAGAAATTTAACCCAACTGCAAGTGGGTTTGTGCTGGATTAAAGTGATTACTCTGGAATAAAGTTAGAAAAGGCAATTCCCCTGCTTATTTTGAAGATCAGAAAATACGTACCTGCTACATGCAGCACCAACAACAATATTGCTACCAGATATTCAGGCTATGCAAAGGGACAAAGGGGAAAAATGTCACATATCCCACTATTAGTCTGTTCACAACCTGGAGTCTGTTGTGCTGGATTTATTTTTAAGTACAAATTTTAAGCAAAATTCTTTCTGAACACAAAAATAAAGTTGAAGATTATATGTTTGAGTTTAATAAACAGAAAGAAGGTGTTGGAGGCAGTAGTAGACAAAGGACGATTAGAATTTATGGGAATAGTGCACTTGTAAGAGATAAGTGGCCTTGATTAATTTCATAGGGAAAAGGAGTAGAGAAACTTAATTGAAGTTAGGAAAGAGAGACTGGAGAATTGAATAACTTGGTGCATAACAAGGGTAAATGTTAAGCAGCCGTGAAAAAAAAAAATCCATAAAATAAATGGAAAGAATGTTCCCTAGTGGGTCATTTGCTTTCCACTAGATCAAGGAAAACAGAAATCAATTTTTAATATTTTCCTAATCACTATAAATCTCACCTACATATGTGCAGGCACTTCAGTTACAATCATTCATTCATGCATTTGGTGGAAGAGGACAAAGCAGAAAATAAATGGGAAGAAGAAACCTAGAAACATTTCCAATAGCCCTGAAATATATTCTCTAAGAATAGTATCACATTATTTTTGTCATTCAGTCTCTCTAATCACCTATTTCTACTTCCAGGTATCACTGTAGAAGATGTGAAAAAGTGCCTTGGCTATCACTTAGATGCCAGTGTTGCATATAAAAACTTACATGCTGATACTAATATTGACAGTGGCAAATGTGAAAAGATTCATGTGAAGGACAAATGTAAGTATATCCTTAATTTACGTTATATCTCTCTTTTTATAAGCCCCCTTTGAATACTGGAAGACTACAATGAGGTCTCCCCAGAGCCTTCTCTTCTCCAGGCTGAACAACCCCAACTCTCTCGGCCTGTCCTCAGAGGAGATATGCTCCAGTGCTCTGTCTATTTTTGTGGCCCTCCTCTCAACTTGTTCCAACAAGTATCTTGTATCTTCTTTGGGATGAGGACCCCTGAGGTGAACTCAGATGGTGTCTCATGAGAGTAGAATAGTGGGGGCACAATCCCCTCCCTTGACCTGCTGGTCATGCTGCTTTTGATGACTCCCAGGACACAACTGGCTTTCTGGGCTGCAAATGCTCATTGCTGGGTCACATCCAGCCTCTCCTCCACCAGCACCCCCAAGTTCTTATCACCAGGGCTGCTCTCAATGAGTTCTTCTCACAGTCTGTACTCATGTCTGGCATTGCCCAACTCAGGTGCAGCAGCAAGCTTTGGACTTGCCAAATTCCATGAAGGTTTTGTGGGCTCACTTCTCAAGTTTGCCAGAGTCCCTGATGATGGAATCCCATCCTTCTGCTGTGTCAGCTGCACTGCTCTGCTTGGTGTCTTCTGTAAACTTGCTGAGGGTGCACTTGATCTCTCTGTCAATGTGATTGACAAAGATATTAAATAGCACCAGTCCCAAGACAGAGCCCTGAGGGACACCATCCGTCACTGGCCTCCACTTGGACACAGAGCCATTGACTACAACCCTCTGGCTGTGTCTATCCAGACAGTTCCTTATCCACCAAATGATTCACCCTCTAAATCCATATCTCTCCAATTGGGAGATAAGGATGCTGTGTGGGACTGTATTAAAGTCCTTACAGAAGGCTAGGCAGGCAACATCATTCGGTTTTCCCTTGTCAACCATTGCTGTCATTCCATCAGAGAAAGCCACCACATCTAGGCCAGAATAACAGCTGCTTTGATGCTTGGATCTCAAGCCACTTATCTGCTAGTCTGGCTTGATACCTGCTGGTGATCACACATGGCATACGTATCCTCAGTTGTTCCCATTATTGGCACCACAAACACCAAGTCCCTATCAATCTTTGTCCAGCTCTAGATGCTGCACACAGATCTCCATACACATGCATATATGCAGAATAGAGTCCACTTGCCCTAGAAAAGAGTTAGAAATGGAGTTTAATGGCAAGCCAGGACAGACTGTAAAGATGAAAGACAGTACATGGCAGACAAGCTCACTGATCCATCACCTTTTCATATGCAATCAGTCCCCTTTTTTTGCCTCTATCTGTCCCTCTTCATTCCTCTCAAAGCCACCTTAATCCCTCCTTACCTCTTCAATGGCACTCCTCTAAATATATGCTAAGTATTTAAGTTTGTGCAAACCCAAAATGCCATTCTTTGTATCCAGAGAGCCCTTCCCTTGACACATTTTGCTCTTGACTTATCCTCAGCCCAGTCTTGCAGGGCTAATGGCTCTGCTGAGACTGGCCTGGGAGGAGGCAAGGCAGGGACTCCTTTTCTCTGATTAGCTCAGTAGTGTTCCCCTGCCTGTCATTGTTCCTCTCTGCTCCTTTGTGTATCTGAAGATAGGATTTGTTTCACATGACATAAGCATTGCAGAAAGAAAGGAGACTTACTACTGAGTGTAGAGGAGGCAATTCATTTTAGTCCTCTGCTCTTGTGTTTTAGTGATGAAGCTAAAGATCCTACTATTCTATTTCTTGCCCTTTTCTGCTTCAGCTCAGTTGATATAGTAACATTACTCATATTATCTTGGGCTTGTTGTCAAATGACTTTGATCTCTATAATGTCTCTCAGTTTGTCCTACCCCTTCTTTTCCTTTCAGCAATAGAGTTTTCTAATTCAATTGCAAACTAGAAGATTCCCTCCCACATAAGAGTTATGAGCAAAGAAATAGTGAATTCTACTACAATCAGTGAGTGAAGGGTTCTCTCTACAATTATTTTACAAAAAGGAACCGGTTGCACTAGGAGGACAACTGTGCTTCCAGATACATGGACATTAAACACTCTTTTTTTTTATCCTCTGTTTTTAATTTTGTAGCAGAAATTAATAATGATGCTGTCATTGATGATGTCCTTTCCTTAGTTGATGGAGGAAAGATTGACTTTTCAGTTAAAATAAAAGAAATGTTACTACGAGGATCCAAAATGGTTGATGTAGAGGATTACATACAGTGGGCAAAATCTTTGGTTGATGCTCCAGTAGTGATACAGCAACGGGTAAGTACAGCTTCTTCATAGCTGTGGCTTTTACAGTTTGAAAGTTTTTGATCTAAGATGAAAGTGAGATGCCAAGTTTACCATCTTGACAGTTTCTTCAGATGCTTACCCTAGTGATGGCTATATCAAAAGGATTCAGAAGTTTGGAAAAGTGTATTTAGCATGGGCTTTTTTGCTTCTGCAGCCTTCTCCAATACATACACTTGTTCCAGTTAAGATGAGAGATGCATATTTAAAGAAACAAAATTTGGAAAGAGCAATTGAAGACTACATTACTGAATACAGTGTTTGCAAATGTGAACCCTGCAAAAATGGAGGCACCCTTGTGCTGTTGGATGGAGCCTGTACATGCATGTGTTCAAGCTATTTCAAGGGAATTGCATGTCAGATTCCCAAATCTACATTAATTGAAGGTTAGTAAACACTTCAAATAAACTAAAATGAACATATTTGTTGTTAACAATATCTTGACAAAATGAGCCTTCATAAGTACTGAAGCATTGCATAGCACTCCATTATACCAACTGCTGTCAGATCTCATGGGTATAATGGTGTGGAAGTTAGTATAATTTTCTGGGTTCTTTCCTTAAAGAGGGTACTTTTATTTAGAGTTCATTGTCCTACATACATTATTATGTCTTAAATGACATGAAGTTGATTTAAGTACATGGGAGAATTGTTGAAGCCTAGTGCAGGAGTGGTAAACTGATTTCAGCAAAAGCAAAGAGGGAGAAGAATGCAGTTCCACAACTGTCAACGTAAAACATTTATTGTGCAGTAAATTCATTCTCTGTGGACAAATTTTTAAAGCACAGGACCTTGCATGACAAAAATACTGAATGCCACTGACAAGGGCATTTTCAAAATCTAAATCTGTGTTATGGGTGTTGTGTGCCGGAGGCTGCAACAATCTGCAGAGTCACCACAACAGAATGTAAGAGCTGAATCATGGTCTCCTTCAGAGAGGTAGAGGGACTAATCCTAGTATGATGTCTTACCAGTTGTCACTGATGGAGGCTGGAGCTGCTGGAGTGCCTGGTCCACCTGCATCGATGGAGAAAGCACTCGAACTCGCCAGTGTAATAATCCTCCACCAGGACCTGGTGGCAGATCATGCCAGGGAGAAAGCATTGAAAAACGGCCCTGTGAGGGAAAAAAATAGCTATGCTCCTCAAAAACAGGTAAGCAGCCTCTTTAAATGAGTTATTGCAGCTTAGAATAAATGATCAGACAATACTTGGAGCATTTCAGAGATGCAGTTGAGAAAGTTATGGGTAAGTCCACTTGCATGTTTCTTTTAAATCTGTTCTGCAATACAGCTGATCACCCACCTTATATCAAATTTGAGAATGGTTAGATTTGTGTTTGAATATCCTGATAAGTAATGTTATATTACAGAACTCAAGATTAGAATGGATTTCTGAATAAGAACAGACTGAAAAGGCAATTCTTAAAAAACAAATTTCATATCCAGTTAGACTCATCATTAAAAAGCTTATGTTTTAGAGAGAGGAGAAAAGACATATTTTCCATTTAAAAAAAAAAANATGAGCTCAACTTGCACCAAAAATACAGCACCACATCTACAGGCTATCAGAGCTACTTATTCTATTAGATATTCCACAGGTGGAAAAGAGAAAATTGAGAAAAGAATATGACACAAAGCTGGAAAATCAAGAGTAATGTGATGAAGACAGGTATAAGGAGTGGAATAAATTAAATAAACTGGCAAGTGGCAAATTTCAAGCAGACTGAAGACTGGTCCTTCAGACAAGGGGCATACTAAAAGAAAAAATATATATTAAAACATCAAGAGAAACTAATGCAGTGATCTTAAACATGAAGATAACTATGGTTACTTAAGAAGTCTCTGAAGCACCATTTTTTGCAGGATGGGAAAGTATTCTGGGAAATACCATATTTCTGTGTGTTTGCCTACTCCTGGACATTCCTTAGGTCAGTCCTATTGCCCTCTTATTAAACACAGGATATGAAGTTAGCCTTTTCCTGATCCAGTTATTAAAAAAAAAAAAAAAGAAAACCCCAAATCTCATAAGCAGACTAATTTTGTTCCTCTCCTGTATAATTAACATGTTCCTATTCAGCCATGAAAGCAAATACAATGATGATAATTCATGACACATATACATATTCACATGCCTAAGTATGGCATGGTAAAAACTCTAAAAAAACAATGACTTAACTTTGGATTCTGATGTTTATATGCCTTCAGCCATGTGGAGTACTCACTCTTCAAACCNTCATGACAGTTTGGGTAACTGAATTCTATTACTTGATACATAGAATACTCAAATCCACAAAAGCTAGTGTGACAGCTGTTTTGGAATTTTCACCTGGGAAAAATGTATTTTTAAAAAAATGCCTACTTTGCATTCCCAGAAGGAAGTGTTTG
>VWZD01008212.1:66265-79625 GCA_013396695.1 Sakesphorus luctuosus
AAAAGAAGTTAGTGTTTGCCTGAGCCAGTTATTAAAAAAAAAAAAAAAGAAAACCCCAAATCTCATAAGCAGACTAATTTTGTTCCTCTACTGTATCATTAACATGTTCCTATTCAGCCATGAAAGCAAATACAATGATGATAATTCATGACACATATACATATTCACATGCCTAAGTATGGCATGGTAAAAACTCTAAAAAAACAATGACTTAACTTTGGATTCTGATGTTTATATGCCTTCAGCCATGTGGAGTACTCACTCTTCAAACCGAAGTCTGATAGTTTATGAAAATCACACTGTTTTATTTCATACTTCACAAAACCACAGAGTGGCTCAGGTTGGAAGGGACCACAATGGATCTTCTGGTCCAAACTCCCTGCTCAAGTAGGGTCATCCCAGAGCACATGGCACAGGATTGTGTTCAGACAGTTCTTCATTACAATTCTTTTACATTACAGTCGTATTTGAGACACAGTGAAATCATGTTCTTGGTCAGCCACGATACTGCAATTTCTCTTAAATTTTGACCAATATGTATTTTTTGGCTACTATCTTCTATCACTTCTTCACTATTCTTTCTTTCTTTTTTAGGAAAAAAGATGGATTTCAAACCAATTCCACAAATGACAGTTTATTCTGGCCAGCTAGATACCCAAGAGCAGTGGAATGCCATGATATAAAAACTGCCTGCAGCTTATATGATCGGTAATCAAAACAAAGTAATATACTAATAAACAAATTAACAGAGATGAGCTGTTGCAGTGACTGTGGTCTGCCTCTTATTTGTTTGTGGCTGTCATTAGAGCATGAATCCTCCATCTTTGCTAGTCAATGTCATAGTGGTGTTCCTTTGTCAATGCTTTTTCATAATCCTTTGTGGTGTGTTTTCAAACTGATTTTCAGGTATTCAAATCCAGCATGAGTATCAGAATAATGTATATGGCATATGTTGATTGATGGTATATTAGTAAAGAACTTGGGATAGTCTTTATCTTCAGCAATATGCCCTTGTGGATTTATTTCCAAACCCTACATTTTACATCTGATTGACACCATGAATCGCCAGCATGTTTATGAAGACATGCAGCTTAAATAGATTTATTACTCTTGCTCCTTACAACATTTGCTGAATAGCCCAACATTTTATCTTGACCATGTCAATGAGTTAAAGATTATTATATGAAATCATAGTCACATTACAAAGGGATAAAAGAATTGTTATATTATCATCCTTATTTTTAGCAACACTTCGAAAGGAAACAATGCTGATGTAATTGGTATTGTCATTGCACCTATGTGTTAGTCTCTCTCAATGATTTTTGAACCTAACAGACAATTACTGGAAAATTTGTTTGGGCTGGGGAGAAAGGATAGTTCTCAAAAAGGTTTCATTTAAAAAGGCGGCTAAGTTGAGAAAATAAAAGAAATTTGTGTCCTTGTTGAGCAAAAGATATCCATGTTAACTTGGTTAAACTACTGGATTTCAGAAGAGCTACATGGAAGCAAGATATAAGGAAATAAAGATATATGAGGGCTGAGTGGTTTGGAAATACAGGAACAGTAAAAGACATCAGATCAATGAAATTGGTCCCTTCCATACTGGCAGTTCAATTCTGGAAGAGTCCCCTGAAACCCCCTTTGCCTGTGTTCTGCCCCCCACAAGTGACTCTAATGACTCGGAGTATCCAAGATCAAACATTACAAAAGAAAACAGGAGAAAGAACTGTTTCCTAGGTCCCTATGGTAGGACGGCATTCAAAAAGTCAAAGTATACTGGCAGCGAAATGAAGTGAATCACACCCTGTGCTAATAAGGCAGACCAAAAAAAGGCCTTTCACTGGTCCCTATCACCATTAACAGATCCCTGCAGACAACAGAAGTGGCAACAGGTTTCCACTATTAGGCTTTCATTAGTAAATCATAGAATCATAGAATCAGTTGGGTTGGAAGAGACCTCTGAGATCATCAAGTCCAACCACACTTTGATTACTAGATCATGGCACTAAGTTCCCAAGTGCAGGGGATTTTTTCAATGGATGGGACACACATGCACCTAGCATCCCTTCAGCCTTCCTGGGATGTTTCAGAAAGCCTCAAACCTAATACTTATGCTCTTTACTGCAGTGTGCACCTGTAATAAAGCTGCTTTTGGTGGAAGACCTAATGTTACTATCTCACAGTGGGAACAGCAAAATCTGCATCAAGAGCACAGCTATCAGGTATCAGGAAATTCCTAGAAGACAGAGTGATTCATAAGGAGCTGGACATGAAAATAATTCCTGCTTAGAAAAAATACAGAGGATAGATCTAGGGAAATCTAGTATAGTCTAAGATTTAATTCTCAGTGTGAACAGACATGGTGGCCAAACATCTTTCCAGTCCAGTTCATATTCTTTATCTGATAAAGAGATTTTTTTTTCCTAACAGCAGAATTCTCCCTGTCCTGTCATTCAGTCTCTTTTCTAAATTGCTCATGTAGCACATGGAAGCCTTACTGATTTCCTTCCTCCTCTATTCTCTTTGGAGGATTATTTCTGAATATGAATGACTATAAATGATTAAAAATTATGATATAATATAATTGCCATTTTAAATGTACTTACAATGTATTTATATCCATTTTATTTCAATCTTGTATTTTTTGGTATAACCTTTCTTCTCTGATACTTGCAAACCTTTTCATAACCTTTCATCTCCACTGTCTTAAGTTACACAAGGTAAGCTCTTTCAGGGTCCTTTCAGAAGCCAAGTCGTTCTGGTAATACTAGAAGGCTTCACTTGTACTTGTGTCATTTTAAATTCATGGTCACTCAACATAGTTGACCAGACCAGCACACAAGACTCTAAATGAGACCTCATCAGTGCTTTGCACAAATTCTTTCCCTGAATCTCCCCAAAATCATTTGCCCACTGTGCACTAGAATTATACATGCTTTTCGTTTGTGCATGCTCTGTTAGTGACCCATTGTCTCCCTGGCACAAAGCAAAAAATCTTTACTTAGCCCTAAATATATGACTTTCTTAGTAAAATTTTATTGACTTTTATCACTTCTATACACAAACTTTTTTCATCCTTCGTGTATAATTACTTGATTCTCGTCAGGAGGAGTAGAACCATTCATTCAAATAGCATTGGTATAGGCCCAGATCTTGAATCAGACTCCTCATCCAAGTAGTGGATCAAACAGGATCAGTCCCTTGACCAACGCCTGCAGAACACTGCTAGTAATTCCAGTTAAACTCAGTAATTCCCTTTCCACTGCTAAACTGTTTTTGTTCTAGGCATCTCCTTATCTGCCTTGCAGTCTTTCTGACAGGTCACATCCTCTCCCAATGCCCATCACTTAAAATTCAACAAAAGACATTATATGAAGTAATCTGTTTAAGTCTAGACTGATCAAGTTAATTGTATTATATGTGCCAAAATTTTCAGCTAAACTTTTTAAAACAGTGTTAAGTTATTCAGACATAATCCATCTTTAATGAAACCTACATTAGATACAGCTGCATATATCTAATATTTTCTCATTCGGATTTTTTTTTCAAATCTTGGAAGTCATAAAATATGCAAAACAGTCAGTATCTTCTGTGTTTCACTGTGGTGCAGTATAACCCAAATAAATGCTCCTTGAAGGATTTTTAGTTCTCTGATAACTTCATTGTAGCATGGTGTGTAACATTAGGATTGTGTTCTTTTGTGATGTTCCTGCAAACCAAAAATTTGCTGATAAGTTTTCCTATAAAACATGAGAGGACTGAAGACACTTTCAAAGGAGGGACATTAACATCGAAGGACAAACATCCTCAGTGCCAGCATAGAGTGTAATGTTTAGCAGACTTGGCAGAAAGAACACAACCATGGTAAGTACAGATCTCTATAATTTGTTTTATAGGGATGTATAAGATTTAGCACTATCACTTCTGTGGATGTGGTAGCAGAACTTTAAACTTATTTCTAATAGTTTTCAAATCAGTTTCTTGCTCCTGACTTCCTTCTTTATATGAAGAAAGTTTTTATTATTTTTTTAGCTCCATCATGTGAATTAATATATGCTTTACCGGTTCTTGCATTAAAAATTAAGGCTTCTTTTAAGGCAAAACCAACAAATTAGTTTGTGTATCTAGAGGAAGTATTAATGTGACACCCAGCAAGAAATGGGAATGGGTCAGTCTTGCTAATTAGATTTTCAGGAAGAAATTGTGCTATTTTGTTTTGATTCACCAATGAAAAAGGTTGCCTGTTGCAAATAACATTTGAAAAATAATGACATGAAATAGATTGAATACAGAATAGAGTTTCCATTTAATAATGCTTCACAAAGTTCTGGGTGTTCTGGTTGTGTTAGTAGATAAGAAGGCAAAGCAGAGAGTTTATTGCTGTTTTCAAATGTCTAATGGAAGTGTGTCATATGTATCTCAGAGATGCACAGGGATTGAGTGAGCAGAAATGGAAAAAAACATGAAACTTTGGAGGTGTTTTTTACTTTTTTTGTTTATTGATTAGTTATAGTTTGTTAAGGGTTGGGGACTTGTCTTTCTGATTGTCTTTTAACAGTGATGGAAATCAAATGCTTAGACAATTTAGACGGGCTGTATGTAGGAAAACTGCAACTAAGCCATGTGCTGAGCAATCTGAGGATATTGGCCCTGCCCTGAGCAAATGACTTCCAGAGGTCCCTCCTTACCTAAATTACGCTGGAACTCTGTGATTTGTAACGGGAGAGGCTTCTTCAGTAGATGTCCCTGTTGTGCAAGAAACTGGGAAGGGCTCCGGGTTGAAACAATGTTAGTGTGAAGATGGTGTGGGTTTCTTCCATGGGTGGTTCTCTTCCCTCTTAGCCGAAAGGTGACATCCACCTAACTGTGTGAGATGGAACAGGAGACATACGGCCCACTGATCTCATTTCCCAGGCAGCACATTCCAGATATGGGATAGAAAGGGGAAAAATGGGGTTAGCAGAAGAGCCTTGGGAAAAGACATGAGAATAGGGCAGGAAGGAAGAAAAATTCTTTTTTAAAGAGTACATTAGCAAGACTTCAGAGTTTGGGGGTTTGTGTACGCTCATTACCTAAGCTGATTTTTCTGAAAGGACTCTCCGCAGGTGGAAAAGTGACCCTGGGCTTCTGCTGTGACTGACAGAGGCACAGATGAAAGCATTCTTGTTTAGCATAAGCTACCCTTTATTTTGTTTAGGGGTTTATATCACAGGCTAACTGGTCACTTTGAAACAGGCTTTCTGACCAATCTGCTATAACCTGATAAGAATCAGAGATCAGAATTCACTGATAGTCAAATATAGACTGACATAAAAAAGATGTAAGGCCTTCTGCAAATACTAGGCAAGAGGACTTAGGAAACTTTCATTTTGAAATATTCTTCTTGAAGATGTTTGGTTTAAGCTGTGTTTTCATGTCTAAAGTTTATTGTCTGGTTAAAACTGTTTCTGAAGTTACTTTGTGCTTTGAAATGTTTATGCTGTGGGAGCATCCTCTTTGTTGTTATGTAGGCCATGTCATTGTCTTTGTTACTGATGTCAGTAACAAAACTAAGAAATCATACAAAGGGTTGCATTTATTTTTAATTAAACTTTAACATTCTGGATTGAATGTTTCTATAGACTCTATGTCTAATAATCCTTGAAAATGTATTGCTTATGCAAAAAAATCCACAATAGAGAATGTGAGACTGTCTACATGAGAAAAATTCTGAGGTTTGACCCGTTCTGTGACTGGTCAAAAGGTCCAATAATCTAAAGCTGTTGGTTCCTCTTGCTTTTCCACTTCCTCTTCCTCCTTATATCAGCAGCTGGGGTGTGGATGCCAAGAGGGAAGCCAGACTAGTGTATAAAACCCTGCCCTACCATGTATCAGGGTACATGGGGTGTAAACTGAAGTAACTTCCTTGAGAAAGTTTCCTTCCACTCTTACTGCACAATGTCCCTTTCCCCAATTCAGGCTCCTTCTCTTCTCTCCCTGGGGCCAGAGTGCTGCTGACAGCAGCTGCTAAGAGAGCCACCCCCATGCTCTAGGGCTTGGGCTGGCTCCAGCCACCCTGGGTCCCTCCATGAGAGCCCCAGCAGGGAGGCACAGAATCAGGGCCCAATGGCCTGACAGTGGGGGAAGGCAGGGCACAGGCATGGCCGTTTTTAAGGGGCACAGTGGTGGGGGCTCAGACAGCACCACCTCACAAGGACAGAGCCTCTCCAGCTGCCAGAGATCCTTTCTCCATCCAGAAAACCCGAGGCTGCTTCTCCATCCTCCCTCTTACCCCAGTCTCTACTGATATGCTCTCACAAACAGGTTCTAGAAACTTCACAGCCAGCAAGACTGCTTGCTTTCCAGCCTCCTGACTGGCTGGCTTGCTTCACTGAGATGGCCACCAGGTCCTGCCCACACTCCCCTCACCTCAGCCCAGGCATTGGTTGCTGCAAACTCAGCCATCACATCTCCACAGAGATCACCTACAATTTAGCTCATTAAATCATCTAACTGAGCTACCTGTGGTGATCAGTCGTGATCCTCAGTGAGGCAGAGCTGTGGGATATGTGAGCAGCAATGATGCTGTGGCATGCTCTGCAAGCCTCCTCAGCCTGTGCTTAACGGGGCTGTGTCTGCCTGTGTCAGGGCTCTTCACCACAATGGTGAATTCTGTGCCTTCCACAGGCTTACTGGTGCCTATGGAGGGTTTAGTGAAGGCCCAGTGTTCCTATTTGTTCTGTCTCGAGTGTTTTCTGCTGCTGCACAGCTTTCAGTTCCCCCTGAACTCCTGCTGCTGAACCTAGGCAGGCAGAACACAGGAGTGCTGACATAAGCAAAACCCACAGCTTGCAGGACAAAAAGCGTCATTCAAAAGCCGCCTAATTTGAGCCCCCTGCATGGCTGAGCTCGGCAGCAGAAAGGAGCCTGTGACATGCCAGAGGGCATAGGGGGCAGTGCAAAGGCAGGCGCTGAGGTGGGGTGTGGGGCACTGCAGGTGAGGCACTTGGTAGAACATGACAACAAATACCTGAATAAGGGCTTTGTATTGAAAGAAAAATTGCTTGAGATTTGAGCACTCCTAAGGTCAAGTCAAAAAAAAAAAAAAAAGAAAAAGAAAGACTTTTGCCTTTTGCCTGAAATATTACAGCAGGTACTTTGTATCAGCTTTAGGTGTCCCTGGGAAGGACTATGATTTATTACAGTGTGTATACCCCAGCAGAAAATCAGGAGCTTAATACACACCTGACTGTGATACTCTGGAGTATACTGGGCTTTCCTTCATGACAGGAATACGTCCTTCACAAAGCATAGCCAGGGTTAGGAGGCTGTCAGCGACCTTTGACTTCTTTCTTGAATTTCTGAATTTTAACTTTCCATAGTAAGAGAAATATAAATCATGGCAACAGATTTCTTCTTTCCTTGTTCAGGAAAATATCAATATAGTGGTAATAGATAATGGCTATAAGATTATAGGATTGAGTAACAACAACTGACTTGAGGAACTTTCAGGGAGTCCTGCATGCCCGTTGTCCCTGACCCACATCTGGAAAGGCTGTTTGTTCCCATAAGCATGACATGCATGTAGACACAAGGCAGTGGTGTAAATTCACTCACGAGCACATCAAATTTCTGTCAGAAATGCTAAAACCACCTTCAAATTACAATACTATGGAAATGCAGCAGCACATTTTTCAGGAAGTCTAAGCCTGTTTGCACACACAGAGATAATGCAGACTGACACTACCAGAAACCTTGGTTCTCACAGTGTGCTGTGGCAATTACAGGCAGAAGTTCCTAACAGTGTTCAGGAATATCAAGTTTTTACTGAAAACCAGTTACTTTTCAAAGTGATGCTATAACAGAATCACTGCCATGCCAAGGTGGCACTTCTCTCCAGAATTCCTGACCCTGGAGAGTGTCACAGTGTTGTGAGGCAAGACTTCTGACTCTTTGCCTTCCCCTCTGATGAGGTTCATGTACTCATAATGTCACCCTGAGCAACAGCACGCAATCATGCCTGTAGCTTCCTCAGTACAAGTATGTATAGAGATTATCAAAGGACAAATATGTCATTTTTGCTGCAGTGCCCAGTCCCTCTCACCAGGAGGCAAAAGCTCCATGAGAGAGAGGAGGAGGAGGCAGGAAGCAAAGTTTCAGTGAAAAATGTTGCTAACATTGACCTTCTTTTACTCAGTACTCTACATATTTGCATGTGTTGTTCTATTAAAGAATAACATTGTTTTTACTTAGGAAGGAGATTTGCAAAGTTGCTTTAATGTATTAATGCACCTGTCCAAAGGTAGCTTTCCACATACTTCCCCTGCCCCCTCCCTTGTATATACATGGTTTAAAGATTATCTGCTCCAGCCAATCATTTCTACCTTTTTCTTCTCCTACCCTCACTCACCACTAATTCTGTTATGCTGTCTCACCTGGTCTGGGATCATCCAGTACACTTAAGGTCATTAAACAAAGGAGGTTAAAAACAACATGAAAAGAAAAGGTTTGGTGGTGGGTTTGGTTCTTTTAATCATGTCAGTTTAGTTTTCATCAACTCCAGCAATAGTATTGACACAGCTGTGGAGGCAACATGATTCCAGTTATGATATTCTTTGTGACCATTGCATTGGAAAGCCAGAGGTGTTCAGGCGGTAGTGCCTAACTTTTAAAACCATTTCAGAGCACAGCACAGCATGAGTAGATCAAATAAGATCCCTAGAAAAGGTGGACTAGCCCTTAGAGAAATTCAGTGATACTCACAGAATCATAGAGTCACATAATCATTGGGGTTGGAAGGGACATCTGGAGATCATCTAGTCCAACTCCCCAGCCAAGGCAGGATCACTTGGAGCAAGTGACACAGGAATTCCTGCAAGTGGGTTTGGAATGTCTCCAGAGAAAGAGAATCCATGGCCTCCCAGAGCAGCTGTTCCAGTGCTCTGCCACCCTCATGTTCATGTTCTTCCTCATGTTAAGGTGGAACTTTTTGTGTTTTAGTTTATGACCCTTACTTCTTGTCCTGTTTCTGGGCACCACTTAAAAGAGTCTGGCACAATCCTCTTCACACCTGCCTTCGAGATATTTATATGCGTTAGTGAGATTCCTTCTCAGTCTTGTCTTTTGTCTAAACTGGCCCAGATCACTCAATTTCTCCCATTAAGAGAGTTGCTCCAGACCCTTCATCATCTTTGTGGCCTCCACAAGATCCTCTGCAGTAGCTCCTTGTCTTTCTTGAACTGTGGAGACCAGAACGGAGCACAATAATCCAGATGTGCCCTCACTAAGGCTGAGAAGAGGTGCAAGGATCACCTCCCTCAACCTGCTGGCCACACTCTTGCTGTGGAGCCAATGTTCTTCCTCTTTTTCTTCCCTTCTTTCTTTCCATGATTTTTGACAAATTTAATTCCAAAGCAGCCACTTTTAGCAAAGGTACATGCAAACAGCTGTATAAATTCTCTGAAAAAAAAGATACACTTTAGGTTGCAGACATAAAAATTGCACACGGGAACAATAACACAGCGTTGCTGTGCTGGGATTTGAATGCTGGTTTTGGTCTACACAGAGAGTGTATGGCATGTTTATACATGAGAAGACTGGTCTTGCTTGAACATGATCTTGTGATTTTGTTGCTGCTGCTGTTGGGTTTGTGAAAAAATAAAAAAAGGGAAAATAACTTTACGCTGCTTTCAGGCTTGAGGGTTCTGTGCCTGAAAATAGTAATTACATCAGATTCTTTCTCCACTTAAAAATAGCTAATTTCTTAAATCACTCACAAACATCCTTCACAGAAATAAGTGGAAAAAACCAGAGAGATTTCAGGAAGCTGTTGCACCTGTAAGTGTAAAATGAAACATATGGTAGACATTGCAGATGGGCAACTTTCACAGCACAAAACGTTATTTCCATTGTGTTTGTTGCAATTTATATTCTCAGCAGCATTCTGTCAGTCATGGTTATACTTATTTTTGTATATTGAATGAAAGAGATGGCAACAGGAACTGTCTACCATTCAGAGCTGCAAAGATGAGCTAGTTCTTTGATCATTGCATGATTTGTCTCGAGCTGATACTGAGAGCAAATGCTTGCAGTGGTGTTTACCCATGCAAAATGACTATACTGCTACAGTTAGCATCTTAAAAGTCATGAAGACTGTCAGGTGGAATGGCAAACCACAAAGTCTAATCTATTATGATTGGTTATTTTCAAAGTAAATATTATTTTTAAATAAAATACAGTGTTTAGCAGAATGAAAAGCATAAAGAACTGCATTTCTTGTACAACAAAAAAAGAATTCCTTAATGTAACAAAAAAATGCTTACCACTGGCATGTAACAGTGTTTTAAACTCAAATAAGTTCCATCCACCACTCTAATAACTTTCTGAACTAAGCAGTTTTAGTAAAATTAAGCGGCAAACAGAAGGCACTTCCAATGCTTTACTTTGACACTCCAAAATACTAAGAAGGTTGTGCATAACAACCTTTAATTAAGCACAAAGACACACAGCTTTTCTTCTGCAATCTCATCCCTCTGCAGAACTCCAGCAACTTCAGTGAGCTGTATTTTGTAGTAAGTTCCGCCTCTGTGGTTTATGTTCAGCACAAGCACAAGCACAAGTTCAGAATTTCTTGTGCAGCTTATTTTCTCAATATTGGCTTTCCTATGTCATCCTTCTGACTCTTTGACTTGTGTAACAAATAGCCTTCTCAAGAAGGGTGGAAAAAAGTGTGTGAACATAGAGGGGTTTTTTTAATTAAAAAAAGCTCCACATAGCAGAATTTTTAAAAAACTGGCAAGCAAAATCGCATGAGATCCTGCTGGCATAAGTGGGAGCAAATGAACATGTTAACTGATGAACGTGTGCAGGATTCTCAGTGGCAGCAGGGCACTGGGCTTGAGGTGAGCCCAATTTTTACACTTGTAATTACCACATGCATTTCCTTAGCTATTATTCTTTGAAGACCAAGCTTGTGTGCACCAGTAGAGCTTCACAGGACTATGCAATTTGGGGTAAATGCAATGCTTTTGAATATCACATGGTGCATACTGCTGATGGCAGCAGCCAGCCAGTCTGAACACATTTAGTTCCCTTTTCCTCCACCGCTTCTTGCTTAATATCCTGAGGAGTGCAGTTTTCTCTACTGTTCATGATAATGAAACCCACAAGTGACATTCTTATGCAAACCTTCTGGGAGAAGCAGAACTACTCTTAGCAAACAGACCAGGCTGTTAAGGTGATACACCCGTGGACTTTCACATTAAGGGAGCCAGTTTTTCTGCCTTTATCAAAATACTGAAGACCTTTGGGGTATCCAGGTAAACTGTTGTACATGTTTGTCTTAGAAATCAGTGTGCAAAGTTCTGGAAGAATTAGAATGAGGACAAGGTATTACAAATAACTTAATTCACTGGAAATTTATTTGTAGATTTTACTTGGAATTAATACAGGAGCTGAAAAGATGCTAAGCTAACAACACATACTTTTGTCTCTCAAAGTTTTGTGTTTGGTTCTCTGAAATTTTACTAAGAGACATCCTAATTTAAGTGAACTTTGCATTTTGAATAATAGCAGAAATGGTATCACTCAAAGGCAATTATTTTCTAGTTACTCCTTTTATTTGTGGTTTGTTGCTCTGTGGGTGGGGTATTTTTTAATATACCATACTCTGGATTGAGATATCAGTATATATATTTTGTTAGGAGTTGGTCATGGAAAATATTTTCCTTTCCAGCTATGAGTCAAAATGGTACTCAATGTCTTAAAACTGCATGAAATTTCCTCTAAAATCACTTGAGAACCTGAAATTCTAGAAATAAGAGTAGAAACTTTGCAGTGATAGGAACCCAAGTTTTTCTTCCTTGAGACTTAGAGCTGTTACATTCACTTTAGTGGAATAACCAGTCAGATAAGGCATTCACAAGTCACTGTGTACACTATATATAAACAGGGTTCTGAGTGAAGAGAGATCTGTTTGTTCCATTTCTGGGCAGATCACTAGAAAGTGAATTATTCTGAAGGAAAGAATTTATAAAGAAAGCATATGAGAAAAATAAATTTAAAAAAGAAAATTGTTAAGTATAATGAAGTTCTGTGTTTACAGAAATTTAATCATTTTTCAGAAGGGTACATTAACTGGTCTGTTTTTATGGGATAGAAGTTGTTGATGGAAAATTGAAACCACTTGTCTTGTTGAAGACTGAATTGCCAATGATTGATAGCTTGTTTTTTATTTTAACTTAGACAGATATCAAAGAAAATCAATGAGAGAAAAAAAATGTGGTGAGCTTACCAGGAGATAGAATGAAGAGATGATCATGCACAGATTGATGCTTAGACCTCATGCATAGCCTGTGACAGCAGCAGTTTAGGACCAAGCTGGGATGTTGCCTGGGTGTTCTGGTCAAGCCCTGTGCCCTCACTCAAACTCCTCTGGAGCTGTCTTCTGATGTTTCTGCAATATGAGTAGTTGGTCGATTAGACAGAAGGTGAGAAAAATGGTAAGAGACAGATAACAAAGGTGTAGAGGAAAGCACAACGGCAAAGATACAATGTGGCCTCTAATACTGAACGTAGCTTATGATGGCAGAAATGGTGACATACATTAAAGAGAAGCAGAAAGATTTCACAAAGTTTCTTACTCTCTTCTGATTCCTAGTGTTTCCTTTACCATTTACTACTCATTTTAACTGTGTGCTAGAGGCTCTATTGCTGATTGTAAACCATTCCACATGCTCAAGAGCTTTTTACCAGAAGCTTGTAAATATGCATGACAAGGGCAGGGTACATTCACCGTGTACAGAAGAAATTTATTTGAAGAAATCAACTGACAGTCCTAACATGGCAGTAATTATTGGTTCAATGATTTCAAAGAATACATGTAAGTAATTCATGTAATCTTGCTATTACAAAGATGAAGAAAAATTTTAGAAACCGAACATCATAATAATGTTTCTTTAAAGCCACATTCCCAGCTTCCAAAAGTTTTACATGCTGAGTGTCTTTTGACCGTGGCAAGTACTGTCACTTGCACAGTACATTTTGTTTAATTTCAAATACAAGAAGGAGCAAAATAATCAATGTATTGCTATAACTTTTAAAATAAATGAGCTGTTGAGTTGGCCAAGCAGCTGATCAACCTAGAAGCTCTGAAGACTTCAGACATGAAAAAAAAATTAGAGTATCTCTGGTGGTTTAGTTTTGTTGCAGAACTTCACAAAACCTAAAGGATGCATTAGTACAAAGTCAAAATACATCAGAGGCAAAAGGCTTTGTTATTCTCCTTGATGTTGAAATTGGTTTAATTTTCTTCTTAAGTGGGTAAAATGGGTGCTTTGCAAAGTATTGTGGAAGAAGTCTTAAATTATTAGTGTTACCTATA
>VWZD01008213.1:25424-35455 GCA_013396695.1 Sakesphorus luctuosus
GGGACACAGGGACACAGGGGCACAGGGACACAGGGGACAGGGGCACAGGGGCACAGGGACACAGGGGACAGGGGCACAGGGGACAGGGGCACAGGGACACAGGGGCACAGGGGCACAGGGGCACAGGGGGACAGGGACACAGGGACACAGGGGCACAGGGACACAGGGACACAGGGGCACAGCCTGCTCCACACCCCAACAGGTGGGCAGGGAGAGGGACAGGGGCATTGGATCAGTGTGAAAGCACCTGGGGAATGGCACAAGGTGAGCACAGGTGAGCACAAGGACCAGCTTGGCATCCCATCCCTCCCCATCTCGGTGCCAGGCACAGGTTCTTGTCTCTGCCTCCCATCCTCTGCCCCTCCCACTTCCAAAATGAACAGCAAAAGCAAAAAGCCAAGATCCCAAAGGTCTGCTTGGATTCCCAGGCAGTGGAGAGCACAGGGAATCCCCAATAACAGCCCCTCAGCCCTGGATGCCACAGGGAAGAGGATGAGGTGGGCACGGGACTGGCCCTGCCAGGCTGGAGTGATGCCAATGGGCAGGACCAGCAGCTGTGCCCCTCCAGGGTGATGCTGGATCTGACCAGTTGGAAAGCTTGGAAGGACACAGCCAGGGGCAGCAATCCATCAGGGGCCCAAAGCCTCTTTCTCCAGGAAAACACATTTATCCTGAGAACACATCACCAGAAAAATGTTGGTTATTTCAATATTTTCCATGAGGTATTTTCAATTAATCACCCCCTGAAAGCCCTTTTCTGGAGTTTTATATAGAAAACCTTCATAACTCATCCCGACATGTGACTCAGGGACACTGCAAACAGTTGAAATAATATTAACTCACATGAAATTGGAATGAAAACATTGTTGCTGAACCTTAAAAGACTCCACAATTCTTTTCCCACTCCAAACCATCACTGAATTTCCACTCCTCCATCCAAGGCTGGGAGTTAAAAATAAACCTGTTGGAAAACTGCTCCAGACAGCAAATTGGTGTCACCAGGAGCTGCTGCTTTGGGAAAACACTTCCATGTCCCACCATGGCCAACAAGAGGCTGCCCAAGGGCTGATGTCAGAGACCACCAAGAGAGTCCCAGGAGAAGGAGCCAAAGGAGGAGGAGCTGGAAGGCAGAGCCATGGCAAGGATGGAGTTTGGGGTGCAGGATGAGGAGGTTTAGCCTGGAGAAGAGGAGGCTGAGAGGTGACCTCAGCACTGTCTGGAAGTGCCACATCAGGGAAGTTGTGGCCAGCTGGGGGTTGGTCTCTTCTCCCAGGCACTCAGCAATAGGACAAGGGGGCACGGGGGGCTCAAGCTCTGCCAGGGGAAATTGAAGTTGGAGAGCAGAAAAAACTTCTTTGCAGAGAGAGTGCTGAGGGATTGGAATGGGCTGCCCAGAGAGGGGGTGGATTCCCCATCCCTGGAGGTTTTTCAAGTGAGCTTGGCCGTGGCACTGAGTGCCATGATGTGGTAAAGGGACTGGAGTTGGCCCAAGGGTTGGACTTGATGATCTGGGAGGTCTTTTCCAACCCAATCCATTCTCTGATTCTATGGATGTGGCACTGAGTGAGAATCCACCATGTCTTGATCCAACTCCGTGCCCTGGGCTGGTGATCACGGTGGGGTTGGATCAAGGGTTGGACTTGGTGATCACAGCAGGGTTGGACCAAGGGTTGGACTTGATGATCCCAGAGGTCTTTTCCAACCCAATCCATTCTATGATTCTGTGATGGTGGTGGAGATGGGGGATTGGATACTCCCACCAGTGGAAAACCCACTCCTAAGACATGATGTGAGCACCAGCCAGTTGTTCTGTGCACCTTCATTGTTCCCCAGACTAATTAAACCCCCAACTAATTAAACCCCCAACTAACAGCTGCCCAAAGCCCAGTGCATTTTGATTTAATAGGCTGCTTGTCTCATGCAAGTAAAACAATCATTAACATTTAGTGAGGAGCAGCAATTATTCTGGCTCTGGATGGATTCCCCTCTGCCAACACGGGCAGTGGGAGGGGAATGGAGCTGGGCTGGATGTGGGAACATCCCAAAAATGGGCACAGACACTCCTGAGGGTTCAGTCATGGAATGTAACGAAGCACCGAGTCCAGGTGCCCTGGATCAGGCTCAGCTCTTCAAACAGCACCTCCTCCTCCTCCTCCTCGGGATTGCCTGTCTCCACTGTCATTTTTTATCCCAGCTCTTCAGTGGATTGGTGCCAGCTCTTCCCCCACTGCACATAAATATCCCCAAGCTGGCACGAGCCTCGGTGGCTCTCCCGACGGGAGTTGGATCTCACACCTCATCTCTCCTCTTTCCTCCTCCAGGAACACGCAGGAGAACAAACCCAGGCACACAAACAGAACTCCTCACCTCCTGATGCCTCCAACGAGCCCAGGAAGCCCCTGGGGTGGCATCAGGCCACTGAGGTGGCTCCTCTGGGGTGGCAGGTGCCCCTGAGCCTCAGCACCACAAGGGCTGCCGTGTCTGGCTCCTGGGTACCCACAGAGGCTCAAAACGTGGCTCTTTGCCCCAGGGCTGAGGGTTTGGAGCCCTGGATGCTGTTTGTGGATGTGGGAGGGGAGCAGGAGGTTTCCCAATATCAGAGAGACAAAACTGAGCTCTGCAGACCCCTCTGGGTACCCAGGGGAGGGGAGAGTCCTGTGCCCTGGGCACTGTGGTACCCACTCACTGAAACACCAACCCTGCAGTGCCCTCCATCCTGCCCAGAGCATCCCCCTCACCCACGGGGGCAACAGAACAGCCTGCATGGGATGGGGTGGGCACAGCTTGGCACAAGGGGCACCTGCACCCCCCCAGCCCTGCCACCTGCCCTGCTCCACCTGGCCAGGCCCAGCTCTTTGCCACCCCAAGGATTCCCAGTGCCCAACTCCCTCATTCCCCTGGGATTGCAGATTGCTATGGCAACACAGACATTCCCTGACCAATCCTGCCCTCCTTGGCTGCCCACAGAGCCCAGACCACCCCTCCAGAGATGCCCAGGATGGGTCTGAGCCCCCCACTCCACCCTCCCAGGTGCCACATGGCCTGCAGGAACTCCCCCAGTCCTCAGAGAGTTGATTTAATTTGCTCTGCTCCATAATCCTGTTGCAGCTTAACATGCAAAACTGGCTGGAGCTTTTCTCACCTTCCACAACGACTCATTTCAGAGCTCTCTGAGACTTTTCTAAAGAGCTGCAAAATAGGACTTTTTAGATATATATTCATTTTTTTCCTGCCCTTCTTGGCGCTTGGCACAGGGTTGGTGTCTGTGTCTGTTAAACACCTTCCCAGGGGCCTCCAACACCTCCTCAAGGACCTCCAGCACCTTCCCAGGGGCCTCCAACACCTTCCCAACAGCCTCCAGCACCTTCCCAAGAACCTCCAACACCTTCCCAACTACCCTCAATACCTTCCCAAGGGCCTCCAACACCTTCCCAACTACCTCCAACACCTTTCCAAGGGGCCTCCAACACCTTCCCAACTACCTCCAACACCTTCCCAAGGACTTCCAACACCCTCCCAGGGGCCTCCAACACCTTTCCNGGACTTCCAACACCCTCCCAGGGGCCTCCAACACCTTTCCAAGGGGCCTCCAACACCTTCCCAAGGACCTCCAGCACCTTCCCAGTGGCATCCAACACCTTCCCAACAGCCTCCAGCACCTTCCCAAGAACCTCCAACACCTTCCCAACTACCCTCAATACCTTCCCAAGGGCCTCCAACACCTTCCCCATGACATCCAACACCCGCCCAACTACCTCCAAAACCTTCCCAAGGGCCTCCAACACCTTCCCAACTACCTCCAACACCTTCCCAAAGGCCTCCAACACCTTCCCCAGGACCTCCAACACCTTCCCAACTACTTCCAACACCTTCCCAGGGGCTTCCAACACCTTCCCCAGGATTTCCAACACCTTCCCAGGGGCCTCCAACACCTTCCCAACTACCTCCAACACCTTCCCAGGGAACTCCAACACTTTCACCAGGGTCTCCAACACCTTCTCAAGGGCCTTCTGGCTGCAGGAAGGTGTTAATTGGCACTTTGGGATTCACACCCTTCCTGTCTCACCTCCAGCTCCTTCATGGGGACCCAAAACTGTGGATGTGCCCCAGGAGCACTTGCCCTACCCCGCTGGGAGAAGATGATCCTCCAGACCATGGAGATGGAGCTTGGCCAAGACAAGTCCCTTTGGTGTTGTTGTTTAGGGGCTCTGGACACTGCCAAGTACCCCCAGGGGGGCAAATCACCACGTGCCTCAGTTTGCCCACCTCCAAAATCAGTGTCAGTAATTCAGGAGAGGGGACAGGGACAGGCAGAGGCTCCTCTGCCACCCCCTGAGGGATGCTGAGGACCAGGACACAGCTCTGCAGAGGGACATCCACCTCTCCCACCCCCTGTCCCAGCAGCTCCTCCTTCCCTGCTCCCCCCCAGTCCTCCAGACGGAATTATGGGCTGGAAAATCCCAGTTTCCCCCCAGCCAGAGCTATAAAAGGGGGAGCAGCATCCCAGGGGAGGTGGAGAGACCAATAATGGGAGAAGGAACCTCAGTGCCAGGGGTTCTATCACATCTGCTGGTGCTGCTGGGCACACAGTAAAGACACTTTTCCTCTCCTTTTTTTTTCCCAATTCCTCTTGTATTTTTAACTCCTCCTAGCAGGCTCCAGAACTCAGAGTGTTGACTGAACCTCTTGGCTCTCCCCAGCAGAAAAAAAGCTCATTTCCAGCCCCCTTTTAGTAGCAAGACAAGAGCAGAAATTTGCACCTTAATGCCCCAAAACTAGAAACAAAAAAAAAAAAAACAAACACCCAAGAGCTCTTAAGCAGGACCCAAGTCCAAGGGTTGGATTTGATGATCTCAGAGGTCTCTTCCAACCCTGCTGATTTTAGGATTTAATGCCAGAAGAGCTCAAAGGAAAGGTTTTCCCACCCAAAGCTTTGTGCCATACCAAATAAACTGGTGAGGAGGATCTGTGGGAGCACATGGATGGGGGAGAACTGCACCTTGCTGGAGAGCAGCCTCCCCTCTCCTAATTACTCTCCTAATTACCCCTGAGAGGCTTTTGGTGGGCACCTGAACTAATTACTCCCACGTAACATGCCACCTTCACTCACTCCCTGCCCGTTGCCCATCAAGGGTAGGCGAAAATAAACAGCTCCCTGGATTTCTTGGCCTCCTGAGGTTTTTTTGCCAGCCCCAAGGAGCAGGTGAGTCCTTTGGGTGTGTCCCTGGGGGTTCAGCATCCCAGAGGCACCAGCAGGAGCCCTGCTGGGAGCTGGGGTGGCTTTTGGTGACAGCTTGAGCTGCTCCAGGGCCCCAAATCTCCCAACAGATGGTTGGGCTGATTACACATCCCCAGGTCACCCGAGGGCATCCCTGGCATTTCCACAGACCCACCAGCTCCTGAGTGACAGAAATCATTGACTCTCCCACCCTCACATCAGGAAGGAGCTTTTTTTGCCCCTTTCCACACTATTTGCTGCCAAGGGGAGGCAGCTTTTTTCCCTGGGATGGGCACAGCAGCTGAACAAACACCAATGCCCATGAGCCCCGTGGAGAAATCCCCTCTGCAGGCTCAGTTGTCCTTTCCAAGCCCAGCAGCAGGAAGAGGGAAGGGAAAAGAGGTGCTGGGATGGTTTGGTGCCTCAGACACTGGAGCTCTTGTTCTCCACTGGCTGCTGAAAGGCTGGAGAGGGGGAAACCTAATCCTGCTCCCTCCCCACTTGGATTTCCCGGCTCCTCTGGGCCCGGGGCAGGCAAAAAAAGTGTTATGGGGGAGACTCAAGGGTTTAACAGGCAGGGATGGAGAGAGGATTTCCATGTCCCACACTCCCAGCTCCTCTGTTTCCATGAGCCTGGAGAGGGGGTTCATCCTCACTGAGACCACGCTGAGGACAAGATCTCAAATAAAACCCACATGGGATGTAGGGAGCAGTGAATTCCTGGGAATGCTGTGCCACCATCCCTGGGGGGAGGCTCCTGATCCCCAGGATGTGGATCCATCAGTCCTGGAATGCTGTGCCACCATCCCTGGGGGGAGGCTCCTGATCCCCAGGATGTGGATCCATCAGTCCTGGAATGCTGTGCCACCATCCCTGGGGGGAGGCTCCTGATCCCCAGGATGTGGATCCATCAGTCCTGGAATGCTGTGCCACCATCCCTGGGGGGAGGCTCCTGATCCCCAGGATGTGGATCCATCAGTCCTGGAATGCTGTGCCACCATCCCTGGGGGGAGGCTCCTGATCCCCAGGATGTGGATCCATCAGTCCTGGAATGCTGTGCCACCATCATTGCGTGGAGTGGATCCATCAACAATGGAATGCTGTGCCACCATCATTGCGTGGAGTGGATCCATCAGCAATGGAATGCTGTGCCCCATCATCACTGGGGGGAGGATCCAGATCCCGAGGGTGTGGATCCATTGGATCCACCAAGACTGAAATGCTGTGCCACCATCATTGCGTGGAGTGGATCCATCAACATTGGATTGCTGTGCCACCATGCCTGGGGGAAGCTCTTGATCCCAGGATGTGGATCCACTGGATCCATCAGCAATGGAATGCTGTGCCCCATCATCACTGGGGGGAGGATTCAGATCCCGAGGGTGTGGATCCATTGGATCCACCAAGACTGAAATGCTGTGCCACCATCCCTGGGGGAAGCTCCTGATCCCAGGATGTGGATCCATCAACACTGGAATGCTGTGCCACCATCTCCCTGATCCCTGGATGTGGATCCATTGGATCCATCAACACTGGAATGCTGTGCCACCATCCCTGTGGGAAGGCTCCTGATCCCGAGGGTGTGGGTCTATTGGATCCACCATCACTGGAATGCTGTGCTACCATCCCTGGGGGGAGGCTCCTGATCTCAAGGATGTGGATCCATTGGGTCCATCAGCAATGGAATGCTGTGCCACTATCACTGGGGTTTTGCAGGTGCCCAGAGAAGCTGTGGCTGCCCCATCCCTGGGAGTAAGCTCCTGATCCCAGGATGTGGATCCATCAACACTGGAATGCTGTGCTACCATCCCTGGGGGGAGGCTCCTGATCCCAAGGGTGTGGATCCATTGGATCCATCAACACTGGAATGCTGTGCCACCATCCCCCTGATCCCTGGATGTGGATCCATTGGATCCATCAACACTGGAATGCTGTGCCACCATCCCCCTGATCCCTGGATGTGGATCCATTGGATCCATCAACACTGGAATGCTGTGCCACCATCCCCCTGATCCCTGGATGTGGATCCATCAGCACCTCGAGGATGTGCAAACTCCCAGTGCAGACAATTAAACACCCCAGTTTTTCTCCCCTCCAGACCAGGCTGGGGGGTGGCACACTCAGCCCTCGGGTGCTGGTGCTGCAGAGGGGGCTGTGCAAAGCCCAGCTCTGGCTCCCAGCACACTTGGAAGTGCTTCCCAGTGCCAGGAGTAACCCAATTTCTGCTGTCTTGCTTCATCACTCAGCTCTCCGACGGGAATTAGAGCACGGTGGGCAGTTCACACCCGACTCCCCGCCATGCCCAGGCACCAGAGGTGATGCCAAGGCACTGGGAAAGCCCAGCAGTGCCCTGGGGGCATGTCCTGCCTCTCCCCAGAGCCAGACAGAGGTAGCTGAGGCCGCAAAAATCATTTAATCCACATTTTCCAGCTGCAAAACCAACTCCCTACCCTCCAGAAGTGCTCAGGAGCAGGCTGGCATTTCCCACTCCCTGCTGGAGCTCAACTTGGGGGGGGGAAGGCATTTCCTCTTTCTAGTCCATGCACAAAGAGCCTTCAACTTGCATTTATCTGCCCTGAGCTTTATCTGCATCTGGAAATGTAATCAATCTCCTCTCCAATGCACAGCCACCCTCCCCTCCCCACCCAGGGGTGGCCAGCACTCAAACCTGACATAAAGGCAAAGAAAAAGGAAATAATTTTAAAAAACCCTCCCCTGCATGGGGCAGCCCATGTTAAAATTGTGGGGGTTGGGGATTTGTGCAAAGGGAGGGAGAAAAGGGACACCCCCCAGCAAAAGGGTCACCCCGAATTCAGCCACCCCTGGAACCCTGGGCTGTGGCTCCCAATGTCTGGAAGTGCTGAGCTCTGCCCCACACCAATAAAGCTCAGGTTTCAACATGAAAGGCACTGTCTGAACCTGCCCCAGCTCAGAGCCTTGACCTGAGCCTTGCCCATCTCTGGTTACTGGTCCCAGCCCTGCTGGGCTCAGCTTACTGAGAAAATAAAAGAGCTTTAAACCCTGTAAAGGAGCAAACTCTGTGCCAATGGGCAGCCCCACTGGGTGCTCCTGCTGCCCCCACACTGGGAATGGAGGATTTGGAGGCTTTTTGCAGGGGGTGGGAGATGTTCCCAGGTCTCCTGTCCGTGTGTGAGGTGGGGGATGTGTGATGGGGGGATGTGTAAGGGAGGGTTGTGCTGCTGGAGGGAGTTATCAAATATTTATAGAGCCTTTGCCTCTGTGTTTCCTGCCCCCTTTGAAGCCCTTTCAGTGCAGTGCAGCCAAACAAGCCCTTCCCACTCTGCCTTTGCCAGGATAATTCGAGCTGATCCAGTAACAGGGTGGGCAGAGGTTCAGCAGGGGCTGGAGAGACAAAAACCTGAAGGCAGCACCTCCCAGGCAGCACCAGCCCCAGAGCTGCAACAAGGAGAGGGTTTGCAATTTGATCCCACCCTCCGTCTGCCCAGCCAGGCTGTTCAGGGGCTGAGTTGGCACCACTGAGTTGGCATCACTGATCCCAGAGAAAGCCCCTCTGTGCCACTGGCCCAGAGAGCTGATGGGTTAGCCCTGGATCCCAATTGCTCTGTCCCTTCTCCTCTGTGTGGGGTGTTTCAATTCTGGTCTTCAACTCTGGCAGCTGAAGGGTCACGGTGGGCAGGCCCTGGCACAGGTGCCCAGAGAAGCTGTGGCTGCCCCATCCCTGGGAGTGTCCAAGGCCAGGCTGGACCAACCTAAACCACTGGAAGGTGTCCCTGGGCCAGTGGAAGGTGTCCCTGCCCATGGTAGGAGGTGGAACATGACAATTTTAAGGTCCTTTCTAAGCCAAACCATTCCATGATTCCATGAAGTGAAGCAGCAGGACCATGCCCAGGGGGGGAGGCTGCAGGTGCTGGAGCTGCCACTGGGGGTGGGCTGAAGGAAATGCCCCTTGCAGAGCCTCTCCTGGGGACCTGCACCTCACCCACCCCAAAGCACGTGGAGATGGAAGGGGGAAAACATCCTCCTGTGTTTGACAGGGAGAGGAAACCTGAGGCAGAGCAAGGGAGGGACAGCAGGGGCAGAGCCCACCATGTTCTGCATAAATAACAGCAGCCTTTGCTCTTCCCCACTTTCCCAAGCTGGCTGGGGTTAGATGGACACAGCAAGACCTCCAAGTCCTTGTTCCACCAGATTTCCATCGCCCCTTGGCCAAATCCCTCTGCTTTCCTCCTGGGGATGGGTCACTTGGGCAGCAAGGAGGATTTTTGCCCCTTTAACCCTGGCAAGAGCCCAGGGCAGCACCGTGGCCCCAGCACGGAAGGCAGGCTGGGTGCTGGGTGCTGGTGTCACTGGGTGCTGGTCCCACTGGGTGCTGGTCCCACTGGGTGCCCCAGCAAGAAGGACACACACCCAACATGATTCCTTTCTCCTCAGGAGAGGAAATGTCGTATTTCCCAAGGAGAGGAGATCTCCAGGGGCTGGAGGCAGTGGCCAGGGGTGCTGATGTCCATCCACCATGGATGGATCAGTCCTGGGAATGGCTGAAGGCAACCCCCTGGTGCCTACAGAGCTGAGTATCTTCAGCCTGGGGACACCAAAAGGTCCTGCCATCAGGACTTGGGGGGGTTGCAGTGACCCAGGGGAGAATCCACGCTGGAGTGGGAGACATTCCTGTGGGGGGCTGAGTCACAGCTGACTTTTGGGCAGCATCTCCCCAAAGTCTGCAATAGCCTGGGAGAGGATGCAGGAATCCTGAGTCTCACACAACTGTCCCAGTTCAGCAGGTGGGACCAGTTTCTCCCTGTGTGGATGTGACCAAAGCTGTGCATTCTAA
>VWZD01008214.1:0-10563 GCA_013396695.1 Sakesphorus luctuosus
AGGAAACTTCATTGCCTTTGACTAGACAAGTAACTTCAGATAGCAGTTGTTGGCTCAAATAAATTTTGTAGTGTTAAATAAACTGGAAAATACTAACTATTTCAGCAGGTTTTGTAAGCTAACAAGTGTTTTCATTCCATCTTGCTTTCCTTCTTTCATAATGCAGCTCAATGATGTGAGTACCTGAGATATATCAGCTTCACTCTGGGAAGATGCGGATCTGAAAGATTAATCCAGTTGATTCATCTTTTGCCTTTAACCTAATTAAGAAAACAGAACAGGATGAGTACAGATCTTCAGGGGCAGTATGAATTTGTCTACCCTATGAATATATTTTGCAACTGTTGTTACTCCAATTCCCTGAATCACTACACTTATGAAGAGTTAAATCAGCTTAAAGGCTGTGGCCTGTGGTCATTTACCTCTAGCCTGCCCTTTGCTTGAGACATCTAAGCTCAGTATGCTTTGACCTTCAACGACTACACATTAACAAGAATGAGTTCTTTAGTGTTATTTTAAGATTTTTTTTTCATTGAACAAGGATTTTAAAAACAAATTGCAACTGCACTGACCAACCACATTTGCAATTGTAGATACTATAATATTATCTTTAACAAGTTACTAGAAAAATGTGTAAAAAATGCAGCTATAATTTGGATATTTTCGAGGTGCTCTAGACCTATTTGTACTGCCATTGAAGCAAAAGCTAAAACTCCCACTGACTTCAATGGGTTCAGGATTATATACACAGCAGGGGACAAGACTCAGTAATCCATGAAGTCCTTTTCATCCTTATGCTACTACAATAGGAGCAAAAGTCTGCAGGAAGCATGATAATGCCACAGTTGTAAGGCTTGAAAAGTTTGAAATCTGGGACTTCCACATTAAAGGCATTCTTTTTGGGAAGTACAACTGATACAAATGAAAGTGAGATTTTGAAATTAAGTTTCTATTTGCTATAAACATTAATAACTACAAGATACCAATATATCTGATACAGATTTGCATTTTATAATTATTTTGGCTTAAGACTGTGATGGTTATTTGAAGTCTTTCCTTGCCGTGGAAAGGGGCAGGATTTTCATTAGTTTTATTTCCACCATTCGCCTGATGTGTTATGGGTAACAAAGCCAAGTGTGAGACATGGAAATCCTTGCAAAGTCCTTGCTGCAGTATCAGTACATTCATTCAGGGCAGAACAACTGGAAATCAACTTAAATGCCCTGTCAGTGAAGCTAACTAACTCACCATCCTCTTTTGCATTTGATGTTCTTTTTCTCACTAACAACAGCAGCAGCTGCACTAGCCTAAATTCCCAGATTTTTTTTTCTTTTTTTCAAGTCCTCTTCTTCAACATTCAAATGCTCTAATTCTAGAAAGAGGTAACAGCATCAATTTTTCAGATTTGGCATCCTCACTGTTTATGCCACTTTGTGATTGCCTATATGCCACAAGACTGGTAGCAAAAGATTAGCAAGTAGAAGTCAGGTTCAGAGCTCAGAGCCAAGTACAAAGAGAGCATTGCAATTACTGTGTTATTCAGGACTCTAAAAATGGGTATTTAGGTATCTTACATAATTTAAAGAGTGATTAAGAACACCTGACTCAGAGATCTCTTTCCTCTTTATAAGGAGCCAATATACCTCACATAGCTATTCAGCTTTCTGCATGCAAACATCAGTATTCATCACTACACATTTCTCTGAGATTGTTCTATACTCAGAGCACATAAGCATCACAGAAAACACCAAATGTGGTTTGTTGGGTTGGGTTTTGGGAGGGTTTTTTAGTGGTTTGTTTGTTTTTTTTTTTTTGACTTAGAATTCCTCTGTGTGAGACACCCTTTTTAAATAATTGCTTTAATGAAATGCAGCAGTACCATCTATCATTAGACTGCTCTTACAAAGACATCACTTTCCTTGGATTGCTATCACTTTCAAAGCTGACTAGAAATTGTATCCATGTAAATCTCATTCTAATTTACTATTGTTATAGGGCTTAGCCATGTTTTTGAATTCACAGCAGAAAGCCTTATTTAATGCTTGGGGCGGGGGGGGGGGGGGGGGGGAAAAAACANNNNCCAAACAAACAAAAAAACAAAATGAAAAAACACACACAAAACAACAAAAAAAATTTTTGTTCATATTTTGCTTTCAATAATTATAAAATACCTATTTGTCATAGCATATTTATTTTTCTAACATTGGTAAGCAAAAAGACTTATTCCTGCAGTGTTCCCTGCATCCATTTTTGGTTTTGATCTTTTTTTAAAGCAAAATGTCCTAGTTCAGCAGGTGGGACCAGTTGTCACTGTGTGGGGGTGATCAAAGCTGTGTATTCTACCCCCTCTATTCATTCCCAAGGTCAATGGCCCATTTGCAGCAGCTTCCCAGGGAGTCGTTAGCACCTCCACTCCCAGCTGGAGGGGGCGTAGCTGCTAATGGGCCATCAATAGTTCAAAAATACCCCATGACTCACAGAGTTAATCACCCATTGTGTGAGTCCCCACCCTGGGGGAGGGACTGGGTGCTCCCTGAGGGTACATAAGGGGTGGGTAAGAAGACCTCAGGAACCTTTCGTCAGACCCAGAGGAGCAGCAGGACCTCGACAGGGGGAGACCGCCACTCTCAATGAGACTACAGCCATCACCTGTACCAACAGGTTTTTTCACTTCCTTTTGCTTTGGACTTGGGGGAACCACGCGGGTCTCAGCACAAGGGCTAACAAACCCCTTTGGGTTTGTACCCCAGGGCACTGGGTTATACTGCTGGGTTTTGGGAGTTGAAAGCAATTTCCCTTTGTGTCTGTGTATTTACTGTATTATTATTATTATTAAATTGTAGCTCTGACATTTAATCTCTCTTGTGTTGAGCTCATTTCTCCTGCTGGTTTACCTCTAAACCAGCACACAAAATTAATCTCATTACTTTTGATTTTTAATAGAAATACCCATATTGACTTATATGGGCTTTGAAGGAAGACTTTAAATTACCATCTCAGCTCAACTGAAAATGTTACATATTTATAAACTAAGTAGCTCTTGAAATATGACAAACGTCCTTTTACTGTAAAGAATGTATTCTACAAAGGGTTCATCAATTATAGTTTATTCTTGCTAGTATTGATAATGACCAATTTTTGAATTCCATATAGATATTACTTAAGCCATTACTGAGACTTGGAGGCACACCTGTCTTCTCTATCACTGCTTTCGGTCTCTCTGGGAAAAAAAAAAAAAAAAAAGAAGAAAATTTATAAGAATTTTAAGTGTAATAAAATTGACTGATCTTAGTCTTATTTATTTTTATTCTTTAATAGTCATGCAAAAATTTTAAGCAGTTTTATTTTCTCATCAGGTTGAAATATATACAGCAAATTTACATGCAGCATGAATAAAGTACCATAATGACTTCTGGTCTTGTCCTTTGCTTTCAAAGTAGCAGACATCTACATTTGATCCTTCACAATTGCATCTAACCTAACAAAGCCTGATTTCATGCCACTGAAGAGAAATACAGGCTTTCAGGAGCTTCGTATCTATCCTGTTTTAGAAGTGCAGTGGATTTGTCTGAATGAAGGTCATAAGTAAAATCAAAAGTCTCCCTGGGCTCGAGTTATATACATGCAGCTCAAGGGTCTGAGAGAAGATTTGAGGGGAAAGAGTACTTTTGTGAATCAGCAGTTAGATGCAGAAGAGCAATCACTACAAATATCAATGTCTCAAGATTAGTTTTGCTATAGATATCTCATTAGGTTTAAACTAGTCATACACTTGAAGAGCTTATTTTCTTAGAATTGTTTTAAAAATGACCACATTCAGTCTTTTGAATGCTACATACATTGAAGTTATCTTATTGGGATATATTTGTTTGAACTCTCATAACAGCTGAGATCTATTCAACATAGTCGATGTGGTCTAGAAAGTTTCTCATTAAATCCATCTGTCTTAATAGAAAGCTAGATCACCTCTTTAATACTTGTTTCTCATATAATGAGCCGTATATTAATATAAAAGTATGAGATTGGGATAATGTTGCACAGATTTAGGCATCTAAGATTATTTGCAATGGTCTGGAGAGCAAACCTCCCCTCTCCATCTTGTTCCAGGTGGTTCAAGTTGCATAGAACTTTTTGGGGGGCTCTACCAGGTCCCCAGGGTATCTTGAGTACATCATGTATGATGACCAGTTTAGCAATTACCTAGGAGTCTACTAAAATCATTCATCAAAAATGTTGGGTGTTAAATACTAAATTTTATCTTCATGTTAGAAATGTGGATTTACATTATCCCAAAATAGAACACTAGCTACTACCTAAAGACTTCCTTGCTGCCAGCAGTTTTTCTGCAAATGAATCTATTAGTGTTTAAATAAATGATTGCCAATTAGTGTCCTAATGACTGTCTGGATAACTACCAATTTTTCTGCTCACTAGTAAATTTCTGATTTATTTTGTTTCAATTTTGAGCTTCATATTTGTGGAAGGAAATAGTAGGATATGTAGTCTTCTGTGAGACAGTTTAACCTATCTATGAAGTATTTATGGTTTTTTTTACACAAAGAATACATATTTTATATCAATATTTGAAGGTGAATTAAAAGAGCATACTAGACAGTCTTAGAAGATAGAGAAAATGAGAAATTAAAGTCAGAATGGAACATGCAGATAAAAATTGGGAGAAAGTATTAGCTGGTGGACATTCCCGTAAAGCATACTTTGATTTAAAAACTGCATTACTACCGTTGTCCTTTGGTAGAGCAGTACAGATTTCTGACAATTTCAGTTTTAGTTACTGGGGAAAGCTATGTTGGATATGGTAATCAGTTCTGTATGTTATATATAACATATTACCTATTCAAAGCAGAAACTGCAGTGAATTCTGAAAATGTATCAATATCCTTTCATGGTTGACTTATAAGTGAGAAAAAAAGGTAATTTATATTAGGCTGAAATTTTTGACAGAAGTAGAAGTTTTATGCAATGATGAAACTAAGCAGTTTCCCTAATGAAATAAAATAAAATAAATTACAACATTAATGCAAAATAAATGTTATTAATAAAATTTCCATATATGTGTCCTTATTGTTATACACTAAAGTTTTAGTACATGGTAACACCATTCCATCTTTATCAAACTTAAATGCTATATTTATGTTCAATACTTAATGCCTATTTTTGTGTCTTGCAGAATTTGTTTGCCATTTTTCATTTTGTTGCGTAGTCTACTCTCACTTTTCATATTGATATTTGAATTGTATCTTATGTAGTATCATGTTTTCTAAGTAGGAGGGACAATATTTATTGTTAATTATTATTTCTGCCATGGCAGTTTGAGAATACAAGAAAGAAGTAGTGTAGGGAAAGCTAAGCTATCTCTTAATGAACTGGTATAGCTGGCGTACTGTATCTATCACATCTTGGCTTGAGAAAGTAGCATGTCAAGACACTCTATTGCTCTGCTGACTTGGCTTCTGGGACAACAGCAGTGCTGCCAGCAGGACAGGTTGAACAACTAATCACTTGTACAACTAATATTGTTAGTCTTTGCATAAGGTTGGGGCTTTTTTTAATCTTCAAGACATTTTCTTCGTTTTGTTAAGTCAATTTAGGTTTTTATTAACCCAAATTATTTTTGGCTTGGCCTTAATTTTGTATCCTCATTAACACACTCCTTCTCTAAATCTTTCACAAGCCCAATGAAATAGAAAAACCACTAGGCAGATCTCTGTGGAATTTCACTAGTAATCAGCTGTGATAGGATAAAAGACTTATTCAACTCTCATTTCCTACCTTTTCTGCAATTTTTACTCCAGAAGACTTTCTTCCATGTAGTGGATGAATTTCTTACAGATCCTTTTCTCAGCTGCCATGTCAAAGCTTTCTAAAAAAGGCTAGCAGGCCTTATTAAGTAGATAAATTTGTCAACATTCTTACAGAGCTCTAAAGTATTTTAGAACCATTGTTTTCAGGTGGAATAGTACTGTCAACTCTTTTGCATTGCATCATATGTAAAGGTATATGCATATGACAGATATAGCCATAGATTTAAAAAAAAAAGAAAAAAAGGAAGTGTTTTTACAGATATTTCTAAAGGCTATTTTATTAATTTTTTGTTTGAAGTAGTCTTATTGCCAGATCAGGTTGGCTGTGGCTTTTGTTGAGCCTCATACAACTCCGCAGGTGTAGAGCCAGGACTGTTCAGGGCAACCCATTTATGTTTTGCGGTACCCTTTTAGTTACAATTATTTTTCTAGTGCCTAGTAGGAACCCCTCAAGCCACAGTTTGTGACCAATGATCTTTGATCGTCTGGCCTTTTTCATGTTTGTGACTTACTCTCGTGTAATTGTAGACTGCTATGAAATTTCCTCTTAGCATCCTCTCCACCAGATGAAGCAATCCCAGCTCCCTCTCCCTGTCTCATGTAGAACATGCAATCTAGACTCTTGATAATTTGAGTAGCCTGCCAATGTACCAATGTATCTTTCATATCTCAAAATCCTTCTTGAATTAGGGACCAAAACTTCAGTTCAGTATTCCAAAGTTGTCATTACCAGTGGTGAATAAAGAGGAATGATAATTTCTTTTAGTCTGATGCTCATGGTCCTTCTGTATGTGAGATTTCTTTGCCTTACTGCTTCTCTAACTTTTCTTCAGCTCTTGGTGCTCTTCTTCCTGTCATATGGTCTAGGCAGAAGTCTGAGAGTACATTTGATCTATGACGACCAATGCTAAAATGCTAAAACATGACTTAATAGGGAAATATACAAGTCTCTAGACTTTTCAGTTCAGAATATACATCTTTTGTCATGTGTCTTTACACATTGTTCCAGAAATGTTCCAGAAGAATGCAGTATTATCTTGATTTTCTATATCTAAATGACATATTATTCCCACATGGAATAATGTAAATATCCTGGGTCTTGATGTTGAGGTCTCTCATATGTGTTTATATGTTTGCCTTTCATATTTTTAGTCACTCAGCCATGTAATGCTATCTCGACAGCTACTGGGTCTAGCTGTGATGTAATTGATTTTCCTCTCATGGCAACATGTATGACGGCTGTGTGACTTGTGTTTGTGGCTAGAACAGTGTTGATCCTTCACCGGTCTTTTGTCTGTTCCTGAGCACTGCTTGCACATCCTTGTGGCTTTCTCTTTTTTCCCCTCTGCACCTCCTTACAGAGCAGCCTGGGGTGGGCAAGAGGTTGAGGGGGTGCACAACTAGAAGAACTGACCTGCTCCACAAGATGTCTCACTTTCCTTCCATTTGTTCCCTGTTACATGGGAGAAGGGAGGGACAGAGCAGCTGTATGAGTGTTTGGATGTTATCTGTGATCAATGCACTGCACTCCAAAACACTAGTATAATTTTGTACAAATGATCTAATTAAATTAAAACCACAAAATATTACCTAATCTTTTATGGTTTGCAGAGATAACTGAAAGATTTCATTAGGTAAATAAAAGCAGATAACTCCAAATTAATAGAACATATATAAATGTAATTTAAAAGGTTTCAGTTTTAAAAACTGGTTTATAATGTTTCCTATTTACATTAAGACAAGTGATTTTCACAATTTTATTTCTTGCCTCTGTACTAACAGATTCCATTGCAAAGGGCTTCTATCATCCTGCATGCAGAAAGTTAATAAATGAAATATTTTCTTAATTTATATAAGATATGAAATGACAGTAATACAATGTTGATTTTTTTATGAAGTCTACCAAGTGTTGGTTTGGTTCAATAGATATATGTTTGAGATGTATCTTAAGGATGCTTTATTCTTTACAGTATCTTTCATTTGCTATATTGAATCTTGGGAAACTGTGAAGCCTGACAGGTATCTCCTGTGTCACTGAGCCTAGCATCCAGCAAGAAATTGGACTGTATCACTGTATTTTTTCCTGAAAGGTTGAAAAGTCAAAAACTACTATGTCACCACAGATTTTTTTTTTTTAATGATTCTTGTATTTCTTAAGTTGAGTGCAGTACATGGAACCATTACTTTACACAAGCTATTAGATTTTTTTTTTCTTAACTAGTAGGTAACTGTGAAAGCGCTGACATGGTGATGAGTTGTCTTGAGGTAAAGGAAATCTTAGGGGATATAAAGCAAGCTCTATATCTTCTTTCTAATCAACACCATCTTTAGTCCTAATATAACATATAGAAAAAGAGTAAAGTACAAACAAATTCAAGATGTCAATATGTCTTATAAACTCTGAATATATATAGCTGTATCAAAAAAAAATTAATGGATGTTTTCTCTCATTTCCCTTTTTTACTTTTGAGAAGGCTGGTTGGCTACAGCTAAAGATCAAACCACTAGATTAATGATATTCCAGCTGAGTGATCAAAAGAGATATGTTAAAAATAGCACAGGAGTTTTACTTTACACATGGAATTTGGTTACACATACCTCAAAAGAGTCTTATAATTTCTTTTAGTTTTCTATACTCTAAAGCTATTCAGTACTACTGGTAGATTTTCAGTTTCTTTAGAGTAATATCCTCCTAATTCTTCTTCAGCATGTCTTTTTAAATCTTTCTCCCCAAAAGGTTTGAAAACAAATTTTTTAAAAGCATGGGGTTTTTTAAGAACTAGAGCAGAAAACAATTTTCCAAGTACAAGCAGCACAATGACATTTTGAGATATTAAAAAGACATACACAGTGACTAATGGTAATGGTTTTCTTATGCAGTTAAATTATGTAAGCTCATTTATATGAGAACTGTAAATGACTTATGTCATGGGTTCACTTAAGTGGGCCTAAATTTGAGTTTTTGACATTCAGACCAGGCCTGAAGCTGTCAGCTGACTTGAGCTGGGTTGAACTACCAGCTGACTTTTTCTAGCCAGTAGTATTGTATTCTATACCATATTATGACATCATTTCCCGGGAAGTAGAATCAGTGTGGGAGTGGCTTAGTCAGTCACCCCACAGCTTCCTCGGGGGAGGGCGCAAGATGCTGTCCCAGAGGAGATGGAGAGGGCCTGGGCCACCACTGGCTCTCGGGGAAGTAAAATGTGTTGTTCTGGCTCTCTCCTCTCTGCTGGGGTTTTGTTTTTCTGGGGACTGAGTCTTCTGAGGCGATTTGGGGTGGAAATGGTGAGATTTGTGTATGTATTAAGAAGTGAGAAATTGTTCTTTGCTGTTTGTGACTTGTGTGGGTGTATATTTGTACTTTCTTCTAATTGTCTCTTTCTTTCTGTAAAAATACATGTAGTTTTAGTCTAAACGTGACTTGAAGTTTTTTTCCTTCCCCTCTCTTTTCCTCCCTTTCCTGGGTGTTGGCGGGGGGAGGCTCTGACCCTGTACTTGGAGGGTTGGTGGTTTGCCAGCTCAAACCAAGACACTTATTAAAAAAATTAATTATTGTTTAATAAAATACTAAAGCAAAACAAAATCCTTCCAACTCAGAATATTCTGTGATTCTGTGAAAACCCTCTGATTAATTAGGCTGCAAAAATCATTCTTCTCAAATTACAGACTTTTAGCTTTTTAGATAAATTCAATTTCCTGCTTACATTACTTCTTTTGACACTGAAGTAAAACTATTCGTAATAAGGTTTAAGAATTCTGCAATTAAAAAAACACAGCCTCCCAGAGGCAAGTGTAATTTTCCATAAAATGCAGTGAATCTTCACTTTAAGTCCTTTTTTTAACTTTGCAGGTGTTGTTAGAATCACTCTAAAGAGGTAACTAGAACCATAGTTTTTTTATCTATATCTCTATACATGCTATTTAAAAACAAAGGAAGTTTAGTGTGAAAATTAAGAAACTATATAGGAGTTTAGATAATACAGTTTTCTTTACCAAACCCCCTATTAGTATCTGAGACCTTAAAATTTGGTGATTTACATATATTATGATCTTTGGGCCCCAGTACACCTTAAATAATTACACAACAGTGTTTTCCAACACCTACCAGCAACTTTGACAGCAAATACATTCTCAAATTTGGCTGTACATGTCTATATATGAAACATCAAGTTTAATGTTTTATATTTGGCACTGGTACCTTTCATTGAGCCTTATTAAAACCAAAAGGCTTATCTTCAAATTAATGACTCCATAATTTTGCTAAAGAATTTCTTAATACTGTGAACAGGGGATCTCAGAATGTGAAGGAGTGATTGATGAGAGCTGTTTTGATACTGTAGTAATGAATTATCTGCACAGATAAACATGACCAAATACTTTACCATAAGGGAAAAAAAAAGGAAAAAAATCACAGTTGAAAGCAGATGAGAACAAATTAGATTATTTTATCCTTATTTTCCTAACTGACTGTAACATAAAACAAGTAGATTATCTATCAGTCTCCAGATCCTTTGATAGCCTGAGATAACATTGGAAAAGAAATAACATTTAAAAAGATCTTCTCTATGTGGAAGCTCCCTGTAAGGAAGGCCCCATGCTGATTTTTCAGAGAGAATCATAAATAAAATTTTATACCATTTATACAGCTATGTTAGTAATGTGCTCTTTGACACAGACTTTGCACAATAATTTTAACACCAGACTTGACTAGAAAAGTTATTTCAGTCCAATAGGACAG
>VWZD01008214.1:19048-43123 GCA_013396695.1 Sakesphorus luctuosus
ACAATAATTTCTACATAAGAGTCATCAAGAAAGTGGTGATTATGCCAAATATCAATCAAAGAAAATAAAAAGCATTACCTTGATGTAGTTATTTTACTCTAAAGCTTTCTCTAGATACTGCTATTATTAAATAAGTAAAATTATTAACAATAATGTGTGAGTAGGGGAACCAGCAGAATAAATAGCAAACATTTCAGACCACTGAGACAGGTATCAAGCCAAAAGAATTACATGTACATACTTTCTNATCTAATATAAAGAGCTGTGAAACTTCCAGGTCCCTAGCCCCCTTCTTCTACCTCCCCAAAACGCAAAAGCTTAGTTTTTGTCGGTCGTTTTTTTTCAAACAAACAAACAAAAATTCCAAAGGTAATCACAGCAACAAAAATGAAAGCGTTGTTATTTGCTGGGTGTGAAAAATTATGAAAAATGTATTGAAAATGCAGTTCCAATCAAGAAAAAATAATTCATTCTGGGTTGCTTATTCTCTGAATAAAGAAATAAGATTTCACTGAAAAGCTGAATCTTGAACATATTGTTTGCTGGGGTATGTACCATACTCCTGAAGCAATATTTAAATGTTCAGTTTTTATAACTTGCTAGTTATTTTTTGGTTACTCTTGAGCTATGTTCAGGAATCAGATCCTCTTATTCATTAACAATTAGCAGAAAGAAAAAATGTTCTTTTTTTAAAAAAAAAAAAAAATTTACCTTGTTCTTATTTCCTTATGGACAGCTTGTTTTCTCTAGTTTTAAAATATCACCTTATAAGCTACTGAAATTGTATGTTAGTTTTTGTATCACTATAAATTTATGTGCATTTAGTAGTTTGCAATTATTTACAATCTCTTTTATTTTTTTGAAAAGTGGTTTGTACTCTCTTTTGTTCCTGAAATTCCAAACCCTCATTTTATTTTTTTTTAAATCCTTCTAAAACTGAATAGGACATGCAATGTGTTATTCTGGGCTTTGTGATGTTTCTTAGTTTTATGTGCAGCTCCACTTTCCATTCAACTTACAGAACTTTCATCTGAATATGACTGAAGTAAGCAATTAATGCATTAGCCAGTGATCTACAATATAAATGTCCTTCATAACCTGTCTTGACTTTTACAATTTTATATATTCCATTCTCTGCATCTTCTTGCCAGTGTTAAACTAGGAAGTAAAAAACTTCAGGCCTTTGCTGTGTCACATTTTCAACTTTGAATCCCTTCAAATTACATGATTCTGAATAGATTTGCAAGATGTATTTATCTTCTGTCCTCTAGTAATAGAGTTTGCTGTAGCAAATGACCCTTTATTCCCCCTGCACTGGTTTTATGCACACTGACTCCATTTTCCTGTTATGGGTATCTATACTTTGTTATTACCAACACAAATCATATAATTTCCTACTTATATATGTGTACATACCATAAAAATTTCTATTTTATTAACTCTGATACCTAGCTTAGGTGGTCATACAGAATAAGACTAAGCAGTTGCTTTAGTATAAGGCACTGAGTGTCTACAAATAAGACAAGCAATCTAATAAGTATGAGGTAAATCTAAACATAGAACATTCCCAAACTTATCTGTGATGGTAGCAGTCACTGCAGTTTTCAACAAGGTAATGTGAATTTGCCTCCGTTGATCTAGGATCTAGATTAGTTATTTACTGTTAGTCATTTAAAAAGTAGAAATTATCAAAGTCGAAACTTTAGAGTCTAACAGCTCACTCTTGCCAAAAATGTAAAGTAAAAGGACCATGAGATTAGCTCAGTTGGTTAGAGCATGGTGCTAATAACATCAAAGTTATGGGTTAGATTACTGTATGGGCCATTCACTTAAGAGTTGGACTGGATGATCCTTGTGGGTTCCTTTCAATTCAGAGTACTCTTGAAATCTGTAAAAGTGAATTTGCTGACAGATACAGTAAAGTAGGCAGAGCAGGAAGACATGCTACTGCCTTACTGTGAACTTGCCTAAAATACTTTTCAAAGAGTAGAGCAGGTGAAGTCTCTGCCTATCAGCTGCAACTGTCCTCACAAGATCTGGGTGAGGTGAAATTTGAAAGCTTCTGCTCATTGTACATATTCCACTGATTCCTCCTCCTGCTACTCTCATTTCTTTTATTGCAGGATAATGACATTTTTTCATTTCAAAGATCAGTGTGTATGTGGAGAAATTATGCTATGTTCTTGCAACCTCACCTTATGTCTTTAGGTGTTTCTTTCCATTCTTTTCATTCTCTTTCCCTTGTCAGCCTCAAGCTTAAACAAAGAAAACCTTTACACTCTTCTTTTATATGAGCTAGGAACAAAGCTGAACTATGTAAACTTGTTGAAAAGGTAAAGTAATCAAAGTTTTGTGGAGACAAAGGACTTCACAACACAAACCCATAGGATTTAAGTGAAGACATTTTATTCCACACAGCACACAGATTATATAGGGTTACAGGTACATCTTATTGGCTAAAAAGGTCTCGCCCCAAGCACGTTAGAACTTTTAATTGGATACAAGCTTATATCTCACAAGCCCAATGTTTACATTATCTCATCCTGATGTTTTGAGGTTCGTGTCCGGAGTAGAGCCAGGCCTGGGAGTACTTCCCAAGATGAGCTAGTAGGGAGTAACTGAGGCCTAACGGACAAACAGCAGGTGTGACCTTGCTTTTACTGCCATATCTGCAGAATTCTCATGGCCAGAGCAGTTTGGATTGCTCAGAAATTCACTTTCTGCAACAAAAAGGTTTTCTCTTTTGAAGCCACAGGCTTCCTAAAGAATCTCAGGAATTAATTACTATCATGGAATTTCTTTCAAAACTGACACAAAGGGGTGACTAAGTCTTCTGGTTTTGGTTGGGATAGGGTTAACTGTTTTGATAGTATGGGGCTATGTTTTGGATTTGTGCTGAAAACAGTGCTGATAACACAGACATGTTTCTTTTACAGTTGAGCTCTGCTCGCACAGCCTCAAGGCCTTTTCAGCTTCTCACATGACTCCACCAGCAAGGAGGCTAGGGGTGCACAAGAAGTTATGAGGGCGCAGCTGGGACAGTCGACCCTAACCAGCCAAAGGAATATTCCTTACCATATGGCATTATGCTCCACAACATACTAGGAGTAAGGTTGGCTGGGGGACCACTGCTCAGGGACTGGCTGGGCTTGTCTTTATTGTGTTTTATGTCTCTCTCTGTCTCTTATTTTCCTTTTCATTACAATTTTTTAAATTATGATAGTTATTACTATATCACTTTCTCTTATTTCAATTAACAAACTGTTCTTATCTCAACCCATGAGTTTTCTCACTTTTACCCTTCCAATTCTCTTTCCCTCATCCCACTGAAGGAGAGTAAATGAGCAGCTGTGTGGTGCTTAGTTGCCAGCTGGAATTAAATGATGACAACAATGCATTTGAATGTACAAGGGAAATCTATCTAAAATTTAACAGGGGTTAGTTGTGTATATTTAGAGTGAACAAATTCATGAGTAAAAGATTTTGATGATGTGTATGGAACTCTGAAACAGATTTAGCCAGGATATAGGAATGACTAAACCATAGAGTTAAAGGGGCAGTTTTTATCTCATCTGTTTCTGCACTGTTTTTTATCCTGCATTCTAGAAGCATGTGTAAAAATATAAATATGAACTATGAACAATTGTTCATGGGTTTTGCTTTCTTGCTTTGTTTTTCAAGCATTTATTTTTGTCTGGCTTGATTCTATATGACTTTATGAGCGCATAAATATAAATATTCATTTATACTGGGTCTTTTATTTTGATACCATGGAAAATGTTTTAAGACACTGCAGTACCTGAGAAAAGAACCAATTTGATGTAGAAAATTAATTTGTCCACACTTAACAAAGAATGCAATCAATAAGTCATGAGGTTAGTCACACAAACAAAAGTAGTTGTTAAGTTAAATTATTCAAAGAGCAACATGAAATATATTTGGCCACATCCATTTCTTCCAATAAGAAAATAGCCTCTACCTATTACCCTGACATCTCTTCAGAAATGGGAGATGCTTTTATGAAATTCAAAACATGAATTATGTGGAAAGTTTCTCAGTATTTTCCTCTAAATAAAATTAACATTTAAAGAACAAGGGTGAAAGAAAAGTATTTTTCTAAGAATTAAGGTTTTTAACTGCAATTTTTTTGTATTTTCAGAATCTCTTCTCCACATATTTGTAACAATTTTATAAATACTGATTTTTATATTGGATCCTTCACTCAGTAAATGATAAAAATAAAGAACATAATGATGTTTCCAAGAACAGCTGCTTTTTCCATCCTGACCAAAACTGATTCTCCCCATAGGAGAGGTGTTCCATCCCACTAATAATCTTGGTGGGCGTCCTCTGGACTCACTCCACAACAGATCCATGTCCTTCCTGTGCTGAGGATCCCAGAGCTGGATGCAGCACTTCTGTTGGGGTCTCACCAAAGCAGCGTAGAGGGGCAGAATCACCTTCCTTGCCCTGCTGGCCACGCTAATTTGATGCAGCCCAGGATACAAGTGACTTTCTGGGTTGCAAGTGCAAATGGCCAGGTCATATCCAGCCTCTCATACACCAGCACCTCAAGTCCTTCTCTACAGGGCTGCTCTCAATCGGTTCATCCTCCAGCCTGGATTGATATCAGGGGTTGCCCTGATTCAGGTGCAGCACCTTGCACTTGATTTTCTTAAACCTCCTAAGATTCCCATGGGCCCACTTCTTGAGCTTGTTCAGGTTTTTGCGTTAGTTCTGTATATCTGCATCAAGTATGAAGATTGACATACTAGTGAAAAGAAGACATTTATAAAGAACTAAGGGAGTCAGTACACCATTTTTTTTTTTCCTTAGGATTGATAAGAAATTAATTTGAGTAAATGACCAAAGGTTTCTGGCCAGAATGGTAAAGATAATGTAATAATTATGAAGAGCTCCATAACTAAATTCCTCAGTAAAACATTGTATCAGAAAGTGATAATTCAGGACCACAAGGAGTTTTGACTGTATTGCATTATAGTTCTGGTTGGATATTTTTTCTTTTATGAAGACTAAAAAAAACTTAACAAGTATCTATTTGATTTCAATTCAAGCTGCTTCTTAACATTATAAATTATTTTATTTTGGACATCTGTGTTGTACACAATCAGAGATACATGATGTCCACCAAGACCTTTATTTACAAATAGTTGATTTAACTAAAACTTTCTACACCAGCTTTGGTTTTGAAATCATTGACTATGATGAAACTGTAGATAACAACAGATTATCTCAAGATCTTATGAAACAATGAAATCTATGAAACAAACAGAAAAAACCAATAAAACCCTTTTCCATTGTAACCACATGCCCATGTGGCAGAGATCAACCAACTACTGAGCCAATCAAAAATTTATCCCTCAGTGTCATTTCAGTATTTCCAAGTGTCGTTCCTCTTCTCCCATTCCCTTCTGAATTTCACTACTTATTGGATAGACTTTTGCATTCCCAAGTACTTCCATTCTCTTTTGTGGACCTGCTGCAGCCAGGAAAATTTTGTTCACTTTTATAATGAGTTTCTCTATCAGTAATACTTTTAAGGAATTCTTTCTTCTCAAAACACTAGAAAAGAATGGTATATTGGTTTTGGGGGTTTTTTTGTTTGTTTTGTCTTTTTTCATGATGAATTACAGTTTTTTGGGGTTTTTTTTGGTTATGTCGAAGTTGGATACAAGGTGGAAGATGGGGAATGTCAGTCTTCAGTTAACATAGTTTGTGAATATATGTAAGTATGCATGTAATATTAAGAATAAACAACCAAGGGCTTCTAATAGACTGGTCCTTTTTATTTCTTATCATAGAATCTAAAAATATTCTGAACAGGAAAGATCACTGACCCTAACTCCAGGCCCTACACACAAGGAATTCTGATTCCTCTGCTTTTCCATATTGATTACTCCCAACTCTTATTTGATTCCCACTTTCCCTGCCTTTGGTTCCTCACCTAAACATAGCAATAAATAAACCTTCCCCCAGTCCTGAAGGTGATCTGGAGAGGCTCCCCCGCTGACTCAGGGTGATTGGTGTCCCCACAGGCCCATGGGGCTGCAAGTCTCCGGGAACAGCCCTGGGAAAGCCAGACAAGGAGCTTGTATTTCTGACAGAGGTTTTTTCCCCCCACATGCCATTTCTCCCCTGTGCTCCTTTCTGTTGGTAGGAATAAATACTTAATTATGTAAACTAACAGTCACCAACACATATAAACAGTTGTTTTGTTTAATTGCTTTAACCAAGTTTGATGAAAAGTTGTCAGAAGCAGCAGTATTTCAGGGTTCTCTTTAGTCAAATACTTACTATGAGCTTTTCTTATTTAAACTCCAACTTAACCCTGTTTACAAGTTTCCTTTAGTTCTTTACTTTCCCAGCAGACAATAATCTTTTTGACAAGAATCAAGCTGAACAATAGAAGGCATGGTCTTGTTGCTTAGGAAAAGGATCTAACACTCTGATAAATAAGTAAGCTATAGTTTTTACAAATACAATTTCAACAGTCAAGAAATATGTATCTTTATAAAATCTGAAAGGGTGTTGTCAGTTTACCCACTTATAACTGCAACAGGGGACTCACTGTAAGTGTATGAAATGGTGTTACCTAGAGGGGAAGCAATAAGAGGAGCGGCTGAAGTCACTTCGTCTGTTCAGCCTGGAGAAGAGGAGATTGAAGCGACACCTCATAGCAGTCTACAGCTTCATTGTGAGGTGAAGAAATGGGGCAGACCCTGATCTCTTCTCTGTGGTGACCAGTGACAAGACCCGAGAGAATGGCACAAAGTTGCGTCAGGGGAGGTTTAAGTTAGATATTAGGAAAAGATTCTTTACCCAAAGGGTGGGTGGGCACTGGAACAGGCTTCCCCAGGAAGTGGACAGAGAATCAAGCCTGATAGAGTTCATATATAAATATAATGGCCAATCTTCGCGAACGAAGATTTGGGAAGGGCTCACCCCACGTGTGCCCTCCGAGCCTGCGCAGTGGATTTTTTAGGTGAGGCACAGCGTGCGCAGAGCTGGCCCCACCGTTTAAGTCCTAAGGTTCAGTTGCCACGGCCGAGCAAGCTTGGACAGTGACACTGAGGTCCTTAGGACTGTCTACAGCACTCAGTACTAACTGGAGCTGACCCTGCTTTGCATCCGAGATCTGACGGGATCGGATGGCAGGGTGGCATTTAACTGCCGGGGCCGCCCGTACTGAGACTCGAACTCGCGACCTAGGAGCCGGAGACGGAAGTCCTCACCACTACGCCACGGGACCGCCCCTGATAGAGTTCAAGAAGCCTTTGAAATGTCCTCTTGGGAATATGGTGTCGTTCTTGGGGTTGTTCTGTTCAGGGCTAGGGGTTGGACTTTGATGATTCTAGTGGGTCCTTTCCAACTCAGGATATTTTATGATTATGTGATAATTATAATTTCAACACTGAGAATGAAATCTGTAAGATACCTATTTTTAACTTCTGAAATGCTTTAATGATCCTTTTCCAGTCTAGTGGAATTTAGTCCACATTAATGTTGTATTAAATCACCTGAATAAACAACAAAACAAAGTGCACAGACTGAGACATAAGCAAAATTATATTGTCAGGCTCCAGATGCTCTTACTACACAAGTCGTTGCCATTAAAATGAACAACACATACTCCTTGCTTGTGACACTCCATCACTTATGCCAGGTTTCTGATAACAGGTTATTTCCAGACAGTGGCTCCAGCTGTGTTGCTTTATTGCTATGCATGGGCTGAATACATGAAGTCAGACTCTACACAGGAGCATTGCATGTATACACTGTGTTCTGCTTTGTTTAATATTTAGGCTGCCAGGTCTTGTTTCTGACACAAAACAGACATACTCTGGCTTTATTTTATTTTGGTGGGTTTTTTTGCATTTAACACTTTATCCAAATTCCTCTGTAGCCTTCCAAATGCACACTGTACTGAGATAATTTTATGAGAAGTTTACTTTAGGTTTCCCTACACAAAGCTTGTCTGCCAGCAGGATAGCTACTTTGTGAGTTGAATAATCTTATCTTCACGGTAGCCAGAAAGCTTTGTGAGGTTAGACTCCTAATGGATGCACCAGAATTTTAGCCAGTGTGAAATGGACACATTCTTTAAAAGGAAAAGATAAGCCCCTAAAGATTTGCAACACTTACACATAGGTTTCATCAGAACTAAAACAAATGAGGGAAAATCTTTGAAATGTAAATTCAGGTGTTTTCTATAAGACAGTAAAATTGAAAGATTTGAAACTAACCTCTTTTTCTACTCACTGTGTCCCTGCAGATCCTCTAGGCTACATCTTTAATTTTAGTTTCAATACCATTTAGCACCTTCTTCTGCTTCCTCAGGGAAAGAGTTTCACTTTGTCACCTTTGTCATCTGACCTTCTTCTTTGTAATGAATTTTCAGTCCTTATACGTGAAGAGGCCCCTCTTTCTCCTACATCATTTCGTCCTTACCTTGTCCCCTGTTACATTCCACAAAGTCTTGTAACTGAGTTTATGTAATAACTTGTGAGGAAGGAGCAATCTATAGAGCTTTCTAAGGGTTTCAGCTGATATAACACTAAAGGCAAAGTACATGAACTCCATCAACAAAGAACTTTTTACCAAAATGTAACATCCACAACTTGTATATCAACAGTTACAGTATCCAGAAAAGACATGAGCAAATAGACTGGCTGATATTCTTGGCTTAGAAATGTGGGGGTTTTTTGAACAGAGCATTGGGGAAAAAAAATCATAAATCATAAAATATGCTGAGATGGAAGGGACCCATCAGGATCACCGAGTCCAACTCCTGACCCTGCACAGGACATCCCACTAATCACATCATGTGCCTGATAACATTTTCCAAACATTTCTTGAACTCTGATAGGCTTGGTGCTTTGACCACTTCCCTAGGGAACCTTTTCCTGTGCCAAACCACTCTCTGGGTGAAAAAGCTAATACCTAACCTAAACCTCTCCTGACTCAACTCCAAGCCAGTTTTTTCAGTCCTATCACTGGTCATGAGACTGATGAGATCAGTCTCTGCCTCTCCACTTTCCCTCATGACACTGTTGAAGATACAATGAGGTCTCCATTCAGTCTCCTCTTTTCAGGCTGAACACACCAAGTGACCTCTGCTGCTCCTCATACGGCTTCCCCTCAAGACTCTTCACTATCTTCATTGCCTTCCTTTGGACACTCTCTAAGAGCTTAAATCCTTCTTATATTGTGGTGCCCAAAACTGCACACAATATTCAAGGTGAATATTCACACAATATTCAGTGCAGAGCAAAGCTGGACAATCCCTTCCCTCAACCATCTGATGATGCCCCCCAGAATATGGTTGGCCTTCCTGGCTGCTAGGGCACTACTGAATCATATTCAAAATGCCAACAACCAGGACTCTGAAGGTCCTTTTCCATGGCACTGCTTTCCAGCATCTCATTCCCCATTCTGTGCATACATCTGCTTTTGCCCCATTCCAGGTGCAGAATCAAGCACTTGCCCTTGTTCAGTTTCGTACAACTGGTCATTGCCCATCTCTCTAATTCATCAAGGTCTCTCTGCAGGATCTGAGAGATCTTGAGGGATTTGAGATCTCCCAATTTGCTGTAATTGGCAAACTTAACAGTATTCCTTCAAGTCCTGTGTCCAGGTTATTTATGAAGATGTTCAAGAGAACTGGACTGAAGATGGAGCCCTGCAGAATCCCACCAGTGACTGAACCACATTCACTATAACTCTTTGTGCCCAGCCTGTGAGCCAGCTGTTCATCTATTACGTAACACATTTATTCAGCTGTGTGCTGGACTTTTTGTCCAGAAGGATCCTGTGAAAGACAGTATCAAAAGTTTTGTTGAAGTACAAAATGATTACAGAATTGCAGAATTAGCTAGGTTGGAAAAGACCTCTGAGATCCTCAAGTCCAGCTTTTCACCTAACATCACCTTGTCAATTAGATTATATCTACTGGCTTTCCTAGATCAGCTGTGTAGGTCACCCTATTGTAGAAGGAATTAAGGTTCAATGAGTAGGACTTTTCCCTCATGAAACTGTGCTGGATGTGACTGATGACTCCATTGTCCTCCAGGTATTTTCAATACCTGCCAGAATAACCTCCTAAATAATTAAGTTTATTTTTTTCAAAAATAAAGACACTCAAACATATGAAAACAAGTTCAACCATCAAGACTTATTTTAAATACTTACCTAAATGTGACATAAGCCATTTAGTTGTTGTCTATTTTTCCATTTTAACTGAAGTGGGTGTAGACAGTACATAACGGATAAAAATCCAGTCAAGCGAGTCCAACCTCCAATGCCTTTCCTACTTATGGAATTCTCCAAAAATTACTGATTTTTTGCTTCTATATTTTAAGATACTAATGAGCTTGATTTTTCCCCCCTTTTTTAATTGCTATAAATTGCAGATGTTATAGCATAGAAAGAATTATGCTAAATGGAAAATTCCAACCAGTTACATGTTTCTGTGCCCTGATCTGCAATGCCCCCCCCCCAAAAAAAAAAAAACCCACACCCAAAACTAAAATATTTCAAAGGCTGATGTTATCAATAAAAAATTTGACACTTCGGTAGAATTACCTGATGAGTTGTCCTCATCCAGCATCACCCACACAATGTCTTTCACTGTCTCTTCCTAAGCAGGATAAAAGAGAGAAGTAAAGCAAACACTGAAAAAAATCATGGGTCAACACAGAGACAGTTTAGTAAGTGAAGGATAGAGGAAAAAACCAGGGAAAGAAACAGGTGATGCAAAGGCAATTATTCAACATCTCTCACAAGCAAATTGATGTCCAGCCAGTCTCCAAACAAGGCCACCTTGGAGGACAGTGACACTGCTGCTTTATCTATTATTAGTGGCCAATTTTGAGTTATCTGTCTCATCTGTGTTCCCTCCTAATGTCTTGCCCACTTCCAGCCTACTTGCTCTGAAACAAGACAAACCAAGGGGAAAAAATTAAAAAAAAAAAAAAAAAGGAAATGAAAATGTAAGGGGAAAAAAGAGTAAATTGTAAAGCCATGTTCTGTTCTAAGCATTGTTTCGCAATACTCAAAATACTGATGTCTTACCCACACTTTTGGTCAGTAACTGAAAAAACAACACCATGTGGGTTGCTATGAAGAAAGCTAATTCCATCCCAGGCAGAGCCAGTACAACTGACTTATTTCCCAAACAAAAGACAACATACTTTTGAGCATGAATCCACGATTTCTCAAGTAGATTTTTTTGTATTACTAAAAGCAAAATTCAACCATAAATGATAATGGCAAACTGTTTTTTGCCATATAGCAAGGATGTATTATCTTTGTTGGACTGCAGGAAGTGCTATTCACAATACCTCTCATAATACACCATGGAAACACATCAGTTGCTAATTGAACTAGAAAGTATACAGTGCTCTCCAAATTCTCTCAGATTTTTTTAATTAGCAACAGAAAAAAGATACACATTGTGCCCACATTTTTGGGTGTGGCAGTGAGAAGTAAACATAAAGGGCCTGGAGGCAGATTATCAGATACTTACCTAGTGGTAATAAGCATTTCAACAACAGCAACTGCACTCACTGAGGGATACAAAATATGTGGGATATTTTTTAATTCAGAAATTATATCACAGGAAACTGTAGACTCTGTGTGAAATGAAAGAAAAACAGCAACAAACTCCCAGAAGGCTGTTAGACAGAGATTTATTTCTCGGTCTCCCTTGTTTTAAAAATAAAGCTGTGTCCCTAGTCCATAACCAGCAGAAATATCCACTTATCCTCCGAAAAACCATTCTCAGGCTTTAGATTTCAGGATTGTGTCAGTCCAATCTTGTTAGCATAACTGCTAATAGAGAGATGAGATTCTTGGAGGATAGTATTCCTCAGTGTGACTAAGACAGGATGATATCCTCATGTGTGTTCTTGGACTACATGTTAAGAGTGTGTTTGAAAGAATAGCTGTAGAGGCAGCACTGAGGAATAATAGATAATCCAGATTGATCTGATATTTCACAAGAACAGAAATATTTAGCTTCTCTGAAAATATCAATGTGACTGACTAGGAAAACTAGAAGTGAGGACCTGAAGGCAATCTACAGTCAGCAGTTACTGTGAATACCATACCTCTGAGAAATGAACCTAAACTACTCAGCAGTGTTTAGCTTCTGAGATAGTAGACAGCTGAAAAAACACAGGAACTCAGGAAAAAAAACCCCAACAACAAAGAAACAAAAAACCAAAGAAACAAAAACCCAAGCAAACAAAAACCCAAGGAAAAAAACTCACATCAAATAACCCATATACAACCCTTTTACAACTGAGGACTCCACATGTTTTCATTAGGTGAAAAATAAGCCTTCTGTTGCTTTGTTTTAATTGATAATTTTGCTTTATGTCTGATTTCATTGTTAATTAGATTGTAGAAAATAAACTGCATCCTCAGGAAGAACATAGTTATTGGTGTACTTTGTGAAAAGATGCATTGACTGCTGTTAAGTTTGCTTCTGACATTCACAAGGAGTTTATTTAAAGGTTTAGTATTGATTTTATCATCGGCATTACATTTCTACAGTTAAAATTTTGAACTTGAATTTTACATGGTGTAACAGTTCATTTTGGATACATGCCCGGAATAAAGCTAAGTACACACAATAACACACTACAAATTGCCTTTATTATAATAAAGTTAGTAGCAGAGACCAAAAAGGATAAAATCTTTAATAGTTCATTCAAAGGAGTAAAGCAAGGGTAAATTACTTATTTCTGATAAAACAGGTTAGCAAAAGAGAATAAAAGAACTAAAATACTTAATACCCATAAAGGATACAAAAGGATACAGTATGGTTGAAATATGGTTGATACTGCAGCAGTTGCTTCCTATCCTTGATGCTCACTCAAGCAGACAGGCCAGGACTACCAGGATCGGCAGAAGCTGGATGGCATCCATGCTTTGCAGGTGTCCCCACAGAGCCAACATGGGCTCGGTCGAAGGACGAGTGTTGCTCAGCTCCCCCACTCCTGGTGTCCCTATTTATCGGCTATCCATTATACTACGTAGGGCCAGGATGCAGTATAAGGTGATGCCTGAGAGGTAGACAAACATCGCCTATTAATTACATAAGTGGCAACAGTCTGCGCATGCTCACCTGTTGGGTAGCGGTTGTATGACCCCTGACCATATTATCTTTCTTCCATCATCAGCTTCTTCACCACCCTGTACTGACCTTCACCATTGTGTTCCCAGGGTATTTGTATCTATCTTGAGGCGTGCAGCTAAGTCAGAGAGGAACATAACCTTGATAACAGAGAAAATCTAGTGTTATATAGTTACTTTGTACACTCCTTTGCCTGGTTTCACAGCATGTCATAACTACTTTCTCACCCTTCTATGCTCCATTGATCATCTAAATTAAAAGTACTTTCTTTACATTCGTGTTTTTCTATAACTTAGAAAGAAGCAAAGCCAGACATGGACCAAAATAATATTTTATTACACTCTAACACACATGGTAAGATGATTCTACTTTTTGTATCTTTTAAGTAATCTAATATCAAGAAATGATCAATGCTTACCCAGTATTTAAAGTGTGAAACATTATTATATATTAAAACAAGTATAACCAAATAAAACAAATAAAACTGTCGGAGGAGACCAGACCGAGGAGGAATTCATCAAGTGGCAGAGATACGATGCAGAGATCCAGGACCCCGGGGAGCACACGTCACGGCTGAATCGGGACTATGGGGGCTTTTGGATGAACACCAGCTTAAATGTTATACCCTTAAGATGGCTTTCCTGTTTCTTCTTCCCACAATCCCCTGGAATTCTCCCACCAACCTCATCCTCCTATTGGTCCGTTTGCCACTCCTCCCCTCCCTCCTTCCCTTCGTTTGCATGCACCTAATAAAGTGTGTTACTCCTCCCCGTCTCCGCCCCTCTTCCCCGCCCACATCCAGGAGATTTGCGCGTGCCCCTTATAAGCAAGCGCGCGCCATTAAAACCTGGCTTCTCCTCGTGGACTCCTGGCTGGTGTGGATCTATTCCGTTCGGAGGGGTCGCCGGGCTGGGGGCAGGAGGAGCCGATCCAAGCTTCTAAGGGACCTGATCCTAGGGAGCACTGCCGCTTGCCCCTTTCCTAGCCTGGCTCCTGGAAGCAAAAACTCCTCTACTATATTAGTAGAATTATTAATCCACTGATATAAAACTAACTATTTTTTTAATTCAAAATTGCAGCTAAAAAGAAGGGGGAAAGTCTTCCATAAATCACAGATGGTTAAGAAAGCAAGTACACAGAAACAAGAAAAATAAACAAAAATGCAAGTGGGAAATCAAAGAATATGACTGAAAACAGCATCCTTTCTCCAAATTTAAGACTTCTCATGCCCATTTTCTCACTTACTTTTTCTTCACACATACAATCAGTTTATAAGAGCTTTTTGAAGCATGAAATAAAGAATAAAACAGAGTTTTGATGTTTCAAAACTTTATTACCATGTCAGTTCATGTTCTGCTGCTTGGAGACAGTTCAAACATACAAATAGGAATGATATGTGGATCTCTGGGAGAGGTGATTATGGTCCTCTAATCTGACCATGAGAAACTAAGAAACACACCCTATAATATGGCAGATAATACTACACAACTGAGTTGCAGGCTTTTTGTCTTTTGATGGTGGTTCACTGAAAGATGGAAAGACAAGAATACAAGGTAGGAAAACTATGACCTAACACTAGAAATTCTCAGTCAGCTTACAGATAGTTTGATTTTGTTATGTATTGGTTTCCACAAAAAAAAAAAAAAAACAACAAACAAACAAACTAGAAGGTTTCTTCATCTACATTAATAGTAGATTGTATCATTAAATAACAGTTGAGAAAAAGGTGAGAAAATTACAGCACACACAACATAATAGATAACTTGTGAGTCTTGCCTGAGAAACTCCCTCTTAGTTCTGGAGGCACAGAATGATGACTTAAGCATGTACCTTCTGTATGCTTGGAATTCCTGGAGCACTTCCACTGCCACCTTCATAGATCAATAATCTGCCCTGTTGGAGTTCTGCTGATGATTTGCTGGAAGAGAAAAATATAACATCTTCTCAGTAACCTGGTAATGAAAAGCAGTTTTCTTGCTTTAGCTGCAGAGAATGATGCCTCCTCTAATTCTTTTTCTCTCTCACGAAGAACCTATTCCTCCTTTTCTAATCAAGTTAACCTCTTCTTCCACTGTTTCTTCTTGACAACAGGAGAAACTGTTGTACCTGAAGGTCAAATTGTGGTTTAATCTCAGTGTTCGTTTGTATGTCCTCAGATCCAGAGACCCTCTTGGCTTTTGAGGGTTCAGAACACAGACTTGGTAAGTCTAGGATATGTTCTAACACAGTGCTGGAATTTGCACCTCTTTGGTGTAGGCAAAGCATGTTTCTTCATATGGTTTGCCATTTCAGTGGGATGCCACACTGGTTCCAGCAGGAAATGCTAGACCATCGTAGGGGAAAAACACTATAAGTACCTCTCTAATTTTTTTCCCCATACCTTGCCACCTATATCTGTCTCAGGTCCCACCCCTGGATAGCAGTGCCAAGTGGCTAGTTAACCTTAGGAAAACACAAAACCAGACTCATAGCACACACCAATACAATTCTGGTTACACAGGGGATTCAAGAAACTGAAAAGTGTTTGGAACAAGGCAGAAAACATGTCCCAGAGCAGGAGAAGGGATAAGTACTGTTCTTTTTTTTTTTTCCTCCAATTAGTTGACTTCCAGAGGGAAAAAAAAATCTAAGTATTAAATCTCTTCATGATTCGTTTCCTGTTGTAGAGGATAGTATCAATGCAGGGCCTAAATAGCAGTTTAGGCTAAAGGCCAATGTTTTTTATCATAGCACTCCCAGGCAAAATGATAAAAAAGCCCAGAACAAACAGGAAAAGCTGAAAGCAGCTAGGTTGGAGTTCCATGTATAGAAAAAGAGGGACCACATCACAGAGCAGGTAAAGGAATAGTGTCAAAAGCTAACAAGTCAACATTGTAGCAAGTAACAGCATGTAGGTACCTGCCAAGTACCAGCTAAACAATTCCAAATCTCTCAAGACCACATTGGCTTCTAAATAGGATTTAGGTAGGTTGACCACAGCCAGCAGCTAAGCACCCACACAGGCAGTCATCCATCATCCTCCTCTCCAGCAAAACAGGGGGGTGAAGCAGAAGATCAAAAACTGAAATTTCATGGGTAGAGATAAAAACATTTAATACATGAAGCAAAAGAGCAAAAAATAAAATCAAACATAAAAAAACCACACCCCAAATCCAAGCAATTTAAATGTAGTCACTCCCCTCCTCCCACAAGGAGATCAATGCCCAGAGGGTCTCCAAGCAACAGCTGCTTTCTAAATACTATCTCCCCAATTTCATTGCAGAAAATGTTGTTCTACTATATAGAAAAACGTTGGGTTTGGGTTTTTTTGTTTTTGTTTTTTTTGGGTTTTTTCACTTTGTGTCTACTTTCACTACTAGGTTCACTCCCAACCTCTTACCCATATCCTCACTGCTGCTCACAGCTGCAGCAGGATGAGAAGCAGAGAACACCTTCATGTCATGCAAGTGAAGTCCAGCAACAACCGCAGCATTGGTGTGTTATAATCCAAGTTTTAGTCACAAATCTTCTGCTGGGAAGAAAATTAACTCTGTCTCAGTAAGACTCTACACCTGGTTAATCACCTTGAAGTTTGTTTTGAATGTAGATAGAGTTTATTTATTTTTAAGAATGTATGGACTTGTATTCTGAGCTACCTATCAAAATACCTGTCTATAATCAGTTGATGTCATTGAAACTTTTTCCCTAATATTACCTGATAAGCATAAAGTTTTGGGAGGCTTGCAAATCTGTTTGGGGATTACAAAATGTTTTGACATGCTCTAGAGAGAGAAGATAAGCCATCAGTTTAAATATTTTTGTCTGTGAATTTTTTTATGTCATCTTGGGTTTTTTACAGCACTGAGCATAAGTACTGCCATATAAGCTACATTTCAATATACAGTTGATTATACTATTAAACATACAGTGTTGCATATATGGTTATATATATTTTATGTATAGGTTAATTATATTTATACTTTTGAAAATATTTTAAATTTTAAAAAAATACTTATTAAATACAAGGTCAAGTTATTGTTGTGTTTGTTCATACTAGGACATATTCCATTAACTTTTCTGGGTGATGATTGATCTACATGCTCTATTTTCTGACTTGGTTGCCAGATGGTTAGCTTTATTAGGATTGACCTGTCAACCATAGGTCAAATCTGCCTCAGACTCTTAAAATAAAACAAGTTTTATATATATATATATATATTTTAGCAAAACACATCTTTAACAATTAGGCTAATGGATATTTGTAGCATGCAAAACTCTAGTTCATTAGCTAGAAAGATTTTCTAACTTTCTTCCCACTCTTTCCACTACTGTAAAAGATAAGACATTTTTTCTCCCAAATTCTCAGAGTTAATTCCAATTTTACTGAATACAAATGGCAATAAGACTCTTTCATTAAACAGGTGCTTTGAACAGTGCACTGTTTACAGCACAACACTTATTAACACTACTTTTTACAAAGTTTCCCTGCACAGATGTACCTGCACATAACAGAAATATAACTAAGTGGTGTGAAAACCTTATAAGTAGGACCATGCAGTCTTTCAAGAAAATAAATCTAAAAAGTGTCATTTAAATCAAGATAATTTTTATCATTTATATTGGTTCAGATGAAAACTCTGATATTTAAGGTAAGCAGGATCAGACCGGATTTGAAAGTACAGCCTTTTGAGTTCATGCTACTTTAATTTTCCACAGAACACAGTTTCAGAAGATAGTGAAGACTGGAATTAAGCGCATATCATTTATGAGGGCTTCCTATGGATTTTAAATTCTGAGAATACAGAATATATCCTCACCTGTGTTAACTCAATCTACAGATTAAATAATTTCAGTTACTATAGCTGGACAGGATCATCCCTGAATTGATGTAGTATTTCTTGGGACTCAATGTTAAGATTTTGAAGGATTTTCTTCAGCAAGAGCAGGATTGCTCCTTAACATAAGGCAGGTGTGGGCTTCCTATGGAGTAGTCAGGCAGGACCTGGCAGCCAGGGCCCATCCCACCCCCTCATCCATGAACAGGACATCCAAGGGTCATCAGGGCAGCCCAAGCACTGGTCATCTGGCACTTCCTGGGGCCATGCCAGGCTAAACCTAGGCCAGGTTGTGAGTCTGTTGGTGGGACTGGCTTTGAGTGCCCTTGGCCAGGCATAGCAGATGATATGGAGACTAGCCCTGCTGCAGGCATTACTGAAGCAGGAGTTGATAGCCCTAGGGACCTGACATGGGATCCTGGTCCATAGACAAAGTGAAGAGAGCCCTGGGGGATAGGCAGGGACAGCCAGGCCTGGTGGACTCTGAGATCACCATATGTGGAAACAGGACTCAGACACTATGAAGATAATTGTGAGGTGGAATGCCTTGTATGACCAGAGCGCTGTGATTAATGGAGAATGACTCTATAGATAGAACAGGCATAGAAGAAGACAAGGTAGGTTGCCCTTTATATGAAGTAGTTCAAATGCTTGGAGTTTTGCTGTAGAAAGTTCCTCAAACAGATTAGTAGGTAAGTCAGGATCAGAAGTGAGGGTACCAGTGTGACAGGAGTTTGTTACAGTGTGTTCAACCAGGGTTAAGAAACACAGAAAGACTTAAAAAAAATCTCAAAAAAGTCTCCAGCAAAGAGATCCTATCTCTTCCAGGGGCATTACAATCTTCCTGACATCTGGAGTTTTAACACAATGGGACATAAGAAATCCAGGGAGTTTTGGAGGGTATTTGGGACAACTTATGAACATATATGCTGGATAGGCTCTCTTAGCATGGAGGAAAACTAAGATGTCTATCTGGACTAGGAGGGGGGCCTCTGCCCAAAAACCACTACAACCTCTGAAATTAATAGACTTTAATCAGAAAATGTATAGAAAAGGATAACAGTTCCTAACTACAAATATATATAAAACCAAACCAAAACCAGAACAACCAGCAACATCGTAACCAAAGCCTTTAAACGATTTGAGTTCTAGCTCTGCTCCTTTCAGTGCAGTTATATTTACAGCCAGCAGGAGGCAATGCCATGCCTCGAAAGGCAGCGGCTGAGAAGTTACTCCCGGATTCCAGCGAGGCAATGACAAAGAGTAGGGAGAGGCTGGCTCTGATAACTCACATAAGAATGACAGCCACAGGGAAGTGATGAAACCTTTCTCGTGGGCAGTGTAAAGACCCTATTCTACTGTCCTTTGTCAGAAAAAGGAAAACTTTGCCGGCAGGAAAAAGGGTAGGGTTTAGCTGTTCCTCTACAGATGATGTCAGCCATCAAGAAGTCTGTAGCAAAAGCCAGGTAATGGTGACCGCTCTCTCTCCAAAGGACAGCACAGGGGGCCCGGAGTTGGGGGCCAAACCAAAGAAGATCCCTGTAAGATGCTTCCACCACTCCAGCAAACAGTGAGTCCCACTCACAGTAGCCGCAGAGAAGTGTGGCAAAAAACAAACAAACAAACAAACAAACAGAAAGAAACCCTCTCTCCTTCCCCCTTGCCACCTTCCCCAATCCTCCCCAGCCATTAGGGTGGAATGCAAACGGTATCAGCCATCCTTTTGCTAGTTGGTTCTAGGAACAGGTAGTGGGGGGGGTTGGGACTCCACCTCTAAAGCCTCTGTGTTGGTAAGGGAGAGGAAATAAAATTCCGTGAAAGATTTTGAAACTTTAACATAGGCCTATCAAGCAAGACCTTGTCCTCGATCCGCAAATCATGGGCAAGGAGATACTCTTTGGAGATGTGATAATCAGTGGTAGTCTTGGCTGTAGCAACTACCAAACAGTAAAGTTCCAGATCCCAATTGCGTTGAGGAAGGCAAGTAGGACAGCATACAGACCTTGGACATCAGGAGAGTAAACTTTGGCTTCTTTGGAGAACTATCAGATGCTATCCTCTGAGTATCCTTTGGTATCCTCTGAGAGACAGCTCTGAGAGATAGAACAACTCTAGATAGCTTGCATAATTTTATTCTCCAAGCACAAGAATCCCATCCCAATAGTCCATCCGAATACTCTGGAAAATACGTAATCATATTAAGCAGCTTACTTGGCAAACAGCAATTTCATGGTTAATCTCCAGTGCAATAAGTATGTACCCAGGAGGTAGAGAAAGGACACAAAAGAAGAAAATAGAAACTTTGCCCAGTTATGAAAAGATGATGTTAGAAAAGCCAAAGTTCACCTAGAATTGAAACGGACAAATGTTATGAAGGGTAACAATAGAAAAAGCTTCTACTGCTACATTAGCAGAAAAAAAAAAAGTCCTCAAGGAAAATGTTGTCCTTCTACTGCAGTATAATGTTATCAGAGAAGAATTTTATGATGAGTAAATGAAAGACTATATAAGAACATTTTGAACTCTGTATAAAACCATAAGCATCATCATGATGGTTCATGTTGTGCTTAAACTCAGCTTCCACAAATCCATATCTACAAATGATAGTGAATTTTTCTGAAGGGGGTGATGTTTTAGTGACAGTAGACACAGATCAGGCTGCAGTTCTTGATGCCTTCTTTGTGTTGGTCTTTACCAACAGATCAGGGTCTTTCTACATAGAGACATGTCTCAAGGAATTCAGTAGGCTCTGTTGGCAGAAGAGGATTGATTCTGGATTCACTTGAGGAATTTTGAACCCCAGAAGTCCATGTCTCCAGACAGGCTGCATCCAAGGATGCTGAGACACCTGTTTACTGTCATTGTGGAGGTGTGAGGGAATGAAAAAAGAATCTGAGAAGGGATTCATGTTTTTGTTGACGGGTATGTATTTTTTTCAGTCATGTAAAACCTCTATATCTTGTATAAGATAAAAGGAAAAAGTAACTCTGAACATTTTGGCAAAGCTCTATGAGCTTTAAATAGCCCTTGAAATTAAGGATCATCTAGATTTTGATATTATTTTTGAATTTAGGAGGTAATCATTCATTTTTTGTTAGCTATTTCAGGTGTTTTCTAAGAAAGATATTAAAAAAAGACAACAAAACAAAACCAAACCAAACCAAAAAACCCTCATTGTTTGTTCTTCAAATTAAGGCCAAGTCAGAAGTAGCAATCTGACTTCAAAAGATTTCTAAAATTTGTTACAGAATACATGGAATATGGAATAAAGACATGAGAACAGAATAATAGGTTAGTCTTCAGTTTATATCAGTTACTTTATAAAAAGTACATTTTAGAGCTAAGAGTAAGTCCAGTATCTGCACACACATGAATTACAGCTAATAGTTTTAAGGCTGAATAGAAGACATTGAAGAAGATTATCAGTTTCCTTTTTGGTGCTGAATGCATGTATTCTGTCATAGAAAAATATATTGAACTGAAGTAAAGGTGATACAGTGAAAGAATCAGCATTTAAAAAGATTTGTAATTGTCCATCGACTTTCACTGCAAAATCTGTATGTACCCCATGGTAGCATTATAGCTGTTTGTCTACAATTGTGTGTTTACTTCACATCAGGCATTAAAAATGCCTTAGTTTTATGTTATGCAGTGGGATTAGACCTTAATAAAACTTGTCAAGATTCTTTATTAAAACACTGTTAATATTGTAGCCCAGTAAATATAACTTTAGTATCATAATTATTATTAAAAAGCCAAAGGGTTTGTACTAGCCTGAGTGTTCAGAGTCTCAGGACTTATCTGGGCTTATTTTAATTTAAAATAGGTTTAGAAGGGTTTTTTTTCTTAATTATCTGATGGTTAATTATGATTTAATGTGTTCTGATTTCACAACTGTGAATAAGGCTAATGACACACAGCAGCTGTCCCTATTTAAAAAGCAGCGGCCTGTTGTTATAGGGTACCATATCCCAGGACATCAGCAGGCACTTCTGTGGGAGTAGGGACAGCTGAGGTCAGGAAAGGGCATCAGCCTGTGGGAGTTTGTTGGGCTCAGGCCTGGTGAGGGGAGCCAAGGTCAGACAGCCCCAGAGTAGCTGGACAGGGCCATGGGTATGAGGCCAGGCTGAAGGTCAACTAGGAAAATAGTCCAGCAGAGGAAATGAGATGTGGCTGTGAGGGATCTGATCCAGAGACTTGTGAATGGGGATTTGAGGGCAGACAAACCCCCTATAGTGATGGTGTTCTGGTTTCAGCTGAAATAGAGGTAATTTCCTCCCTAGTGGCTTGTATAGTGTTGTGTTTTAGATTTACAATGAGAATAATGTAGGTAAACACATTGATGTTTTAGGTGTTTGAGTAATGTTTACCCTAAATCAAGAATTTTACAGTTTCCCACACTCTGCCAGTGAGCAGGTGCACAAGAAGCCAGGAGGCAGCTCATCCAGAACAGTTGACCTGAACTGGTTGAAAAGATATGTTGTGCTACATAATGTCATGCTCAGTATATGAACTGGGGGGAATTTGTCTGGGAGACACTTTGCTGCTTTGGAACAGATATGGCATCAGTCAACAGGTGGTAAGCAATTATATTGTGCATCAGTTCTCTTGGGTATTAGTTCTCTGTCTCTTTTTTATTTCCATTACTATTACATCATATTATTATATTATTTTTCATTTGCAAAACTGTTCTTATCTCAACCCATGAGTTCACTTTTCTTTTTCTGCCTTGTTTCATTTCTTCATTGCCAGTACACAAAAAACCCACAAGCAGTCTCATTTGTTCTTCATATTCTATTTTGGGGACCCAAATTTGTTATGGTTTTGCTAGACACTCTTTGAGTCTGCTCTGCAGGATCATTTGGCATTTACCAGACATCTTGCTCCTTATTTATATCTTACTGCTGTTACTTTTTATTACTTGACCTCTTGTACTTTATTTTATATTCATGGTCGAGATTTATTTCTCTTTGATGTAAATTATGTTTCTGATGTTAATATTTTTCATTTTGTTGTTGTTGTTGTTGTTGTTGGGGGGAGGGGGGTTGGTCCACTTAGTTTGACTTTTAGATATTCTTTTCATACTGCTTAAATGCTTTTCATTTTTTCCCAGTTATTCCATCTGATTGTGTAGATAAGTGAAATTAAAAACTTTATTACATTATAACTTATAATGTAATAACTTATACCACTTCTGAGAGTTTGAATAGGTTGAGTCACTTCTCCCCTCTCCAATTATACTCTTAATTAAAATCTACAGATGTGACTGGCCACATCTTTAGGTAATCACAGTTGTAAAAAATACTAGTACTGTGTTAAAAAAAATGTGGAAAGAGGTATTATCCAAGTAGTTGATTAGCATTTAGTTAAGGAAATGAATCATAGTAAACTTACCTCTTAGAAGAAACTAAATGAACTGTACAGGAAAGAGATCTTACAAATGCTTAACTAGTGGGAAAATATTCTTATATTTCTTAGACACCAAAACCAATCACCTATGTAGCTGTCAGCCCAAAAGACTATTGTACATTTTGTTACTGATACATATGGTACATTGAGTTACTGATGCATATAATGAGCAATCCAGGTCTATGTGTCTGAATGACAGATACCATGTGACTACTATTTAGTCTAGGTTTATCTAATTCAATAAATGCAGGCATAATTATTGCACAATTACACAATGTACATAGAGAGAAATATGTATATAATCATAAATACGTAGAGAGACTATTGACTTGTCTGCTTGAAATCTTACACGAATTTTCTCAGGAACTAACTTTCTTAATGAGATAACATTAAAGCATATTGTCCAAGGGACTCCTTAGAGCTGAGTCCTGTTGTTTATTGTTACAGATGATTCTGAAGTGGGAGGAGGACCCCACATCTGGATAACCTGGATAAGCTGGACAGATCTATACACCAGTGTTTTGTGTAGTACTGAATCATCTCATGATTTTCATCATCAGAAGGGATATAAGATTTTATAATTTTTCTATGATGACTTTTTGCCTATTAACAAAATAGTTGTCTACTTTATAAGCGTTTGTGTCTTTCTTCTTGGAATCAGAAAGGAATATGCACCTTTCCAGTGCATAAGAG